>OOFC01003608.1:7370-20167 GCA_900323345.1 Pseudochromis fuscus | reverse complement strand
ATGACAAAGAAAGGGCTGAACCAAGAATCAAACTCTAAACCTTCTTGCTGTGAAGCACAAGTGCTAACCACTGCACCACCACACTTCCCCTGTCAAAAAAGTCATAGTATAATATGTCATAAAAAACTCATACTATAGTATGTCATAAAAAGTCATGGTATTTTATGTCATAAAAAGTCATAGTATAGGATGTCAAAAATGTCACAGTATTTGTTGTCATAGTAAAGCATACCATCATGATCTGCTTTACTATAACATTTTGATGACATATTATAACTTAATTTTAATGTTATACTATACTATTACATGTTTATAACATTCTGTAACATTTCATAACATACTGTAGCTCTCATTTTTAAAAATATACTAGAATATATTTTTCCAACCATACTATGTATGTAATGATATACTACCCTATATTTTTTCCTGACATATTATGCAGTAACACTTTCATGAAATACTTTTTTTTTTATACATAAAATGCTGTACTTTTAAATACCATATTACATTTTTTCAGTACATACCGTAGTATTATTATTTTAAATGAAATGATATATAATAACATTTTATGATGTAATATAACATTTTTCTATTGCTATATGGCCTGTACTATTTTTGTGACATAATATACTATAGCTTTTTTATGACACACTATACCATGTCTTATTGTATCATATCATATTATCTGACACTATACTTTGAAATTATTTTTATTGCTGACAGTAAACACACTATTATCATCTTCATCTCTTCCTCTATGTGCTGGGGCTGGACACCTGTCACCAAGCTTTGGCTGCTTTCAGGAGTGACACAGCTATTTCTCCAGAAACTCTACACTTTCTCATTAATAATTAACATTTATTTGTCACCAATTTAAACTCGCCGTGCTCCCCGTGTTCATTTCGTCACCAACGCAATGATGTAGTCCTGTTTAATCTTTAAACTGGTCAAATGACAAAGAGTCATTGTGTTTTTTTCCCCTGACGTCGCGCTGCATCGCTCTGTCTTGTGATTGGACGATGTGAGGAGCGGACCGTCTCAGCAGCCAATCAGCTTGCTTTGAGCCCACCGGTATCCCTCCCACTGGTGCCGTACCCTTCGAACGACGTCACGTCCAGCAAACGTGATACGCACTGGACGTGGAGAGGGTCGCTCACTGCGGAACGAAATAGCAACTTACACTGACGGCAGACGGAGTTTGTAGCTCAGCAAACATCGCTGCCATTTACAACACACAGGAATATTATTTATTTTAAAGGTAGGTGAATTAAACATGCCCGTAACCTTTATTCTTATGTCTTTATGAGCCTGGTTACCTTGGATTTAATATTCTGGCAAGTTAACGTAGGTGGACTGGGTTGTGGCCTGCAAGTGCCAGTTCTGTTATGTATCTGTACATCTTATTGATAGCATAACCTATTTTCTATTTCATAATATGACGACCAATATTAATATGGTAATAACAGTAATGAATAATAAAGGCTACTAATACTAAAAAAAAGTTAATATGGTAATATCAAGCCTGTTGTTTGGCTAATTCTCACTTAACAGATTATGTTCAATGTATTGTAAATTATTATTTTTTGTATCAGTTGTGTTGATTATCTTTTGTTTGCTGTGTGTGTGTGGATGTTGAAAATAAGTTGTGGTTCTGGTTCCTCCTAATTAGGTCCAATGGGTGTCTCACACACACCCAGCCTTATCTCGTGATGTCTCGAGATGTAAAATAAGTAAACATGTGCTGCCAGGCTACAGAGCTGCTTTGTCACAGGGACAGAATGGGTCTGAATGTAATGAAAGTCTTTAAATTAGACCGGTATAGCTTGGGTTTAATGACTTCACATTAGGGTATAATTTGAGGGTTAAACTAAGAATCTATTGTTAATGGTTCCACTGGAGACACTGTTCTCCCAGGATCATGTCAAGTACGTGTACTTTATAATTTACAACAGTACTGTTTTGATTCAGGGTTTTTAAAATAAATTGTTAAATGTTGCCAATATTCTACCACATTTGTTAGTAAGGTGAGTATAGCTTCTTATTTCCTTGTCAATATACACAGTGCCATTAGATTTAATGGATTTAATGGAGTCAGACAGGTCTCAGGTGAACTGCCCATGTGTGTGTGATATTATCACCACGATGCTGTTGTGGAAACATTGTCTGTGCTCACTCACTCTCTTTGGCTGTTTGACGGGGGACAAACAAATAACACACATGCAAATGGATGTAGTGCTGAACATTAAAGATACACAGAAGCTAAGTAAGGTTTCATGGACGTCAAGAACTGTGAGTCACTTCTCATCAAAAGTTAATCTTATACCAAAGTCCAGTGGAAAAATGTGAGTGTAATAAACCTAAAGTGACCTATAAAAGTAATGCTTTAGGTACAGATTGTGATTGGTGCCAGATTACTGATTAATTGTAAGATTCCTTTTGGAAAAAAACCCCAAGTAATTTAACACTGTACTCACAAAAGATGTCTGACTAACAAACATTTTGGTGTAGCGAAACAGGAAGAGCAGTGGTGTAAGTGATATCATTAAACCGACTGTCTTCCATTTAGGTGAGCTAGTTCAGGGCCTTTTGTGTATTGTGCATGCTGGCTCGCTAGCGTGGCAAAAACAAATCCCCAGGGATCACTCAGTTCCTCCTGGAGCAGCGTAACCATAGTTACAGAGGCCTCGTCATCTGTCAGTGGCTTTAAGAACACACTCAGGTGGGGAAATGTCCAGACACCTTTTGAACAGACTGAATTTTCCTTTTATTATTTTTCCACAGCATTACCAAAGAGTCGCAATTAAATCCTACTTAGGTAATCATGTTATTAAGCAGTCACAGAGATAAAAAAGATCCATCACTATACTTCGAACCCAATAAATTTAATAACACATAACAAGTACAGATAAAGGCATTAGAAAGTTAAAGCTATGAGTTAACGTATAACTCTTGACACAATTGGAGAACAGTAAACTGGATTGTTTATTATAGACAGAAGATTAGATGTGTACAGAGAGGATGGGCTGAGAGGAATCGGAGTGCTATTTAGATGTTTACAGTGTACATATACAACGTGACAGAGGAATCCTAGGAGGACAAACACAGTTGCAGATCTCCATCTGCCTCACTTTTCGTTGTTATGGCTGTTCTGCATGAGCGGGTTCAGTGATGGAGGGTGGCATGGGGGTTTGGGACAGACCCAGATCTACCTTTTCAGAAGCCATTAGTGCTTGATTGGGAAATGTACTTCCTTCTCACAAGATCTAGAGTCGAACAAATAACCTTTAGATACTAAGCTCATTGTATTTGTGTTCCTGTGCAACATGAACGTGTGATCCAATGTGTGAGTGAAGACAAAAAACCAAGTGTGAAATGCAGCCAGTACAGACCAGTATGGTCACAGCAATCTCTCTTCCCCAGCTCTGGTTCCCATGGTTCATTAGATTAGCCTCACCCTGCACACCATGAATCTGGCATCTCTGTTTGTGAAGTCTGTGTGTGAACAGTAAGATAATGGCGACTTATCGTCGGTGGGGTTGATGTGGGGTTGTGATTGACCATTGAATCGTAAGACACCCTCGGCAAATATTAGAATCATGTGCTGTGCTTGTCTTTCCTGTGTGACTGTGGCGATCATGGTTGGTTACCATGCGCAGAAGCAGAAAAAACGGCAGGAGGCAGGTTTCAGGATGAAGAAAGTCAACAGTAAGATGTATACTTTTCCATCCTGGGAAGCAGTGGCATTATTTCTTATGCCTGTCTGAAAATGTGGTGGTGTTTTATCAGGACTCAGGGAAATTCACAGCCTAATGTGATCCTGGTGGTAGGAGGGAACCATGGGGAATTGTTAAAAAGAAGAATGGAGCAAGTTAAGCTTCATCGGAGCTGAGCGGTTGGTCTTTGATAAAGACCCGAGAAATTATTTATTAACTCCACAGTGTCTTTACTCCTGTTGGTGGTGTTGGGAAATTTTTACACAAGTTTTATGATGTTCAGTATAGCTCCAAAGTAGATACTATCAGACCTTTTTCATCCACATATATATGGGAGTATTTAATTTAAAGTCAGTATCTATGGTATATCCTTCCACTGGGACATCTGCATAAAGAGAAAAACAAGTTGTATTATTTTCTAATAGATGATATATTTTGTTGTTATCAACCTTCAGTATTTTGTATTTATTATTACCCCGGATGAATATGATTATTAACACCATCATTCCTGTGTCTCTTCCTCTATTTTTAAAGTGATTGTCCAACCTGAAGATGAATTTTGAGCAGCCTCCTCCATATCCAGGCGGTGGCCCATCTGCTCCGGGCTACCCAGCCCAGGGTCCGCCTCCACAAGGTTACCCGGCTCAGGGTTATCCTCAGGGATACCCTGTGAACATGGAGCAGCCGAATCCAGGTTACCCTAACTATCCTGCTGGACAAATGGGCCCTGGAGGTCCTTACCCTGGCCCTGGGCAGCCTCCTTACCAAGGGTACCCTGGACAACAACCACAGTTTGGATGGCAGGGTGGACCCCCTCCTGGGCCAATGTATGGGGAAGCTCCCAAAAACACAGGTGAGGGGTGAAACACAACAGATCTGAGCAGATATGTGCAGTATTCATACTGATGTGAGACCAGAGTGACCGGAGGAGCACTGATGGTAAAAACTATGCTGAATGACTTATTGACTATGAATAGGACATGATCTAATCTGCATGTTTACTACTGCAGAACCAGGAAGCTGAGTTTGTCATTTAGTTTTCAAAGAAATTCAGACAGTTGCTTCTAAACACTGAATTGTGGAGTAAGACCATCGACCGCATGTAAAAAATGGACAAAGGTAACATCACATCAGTCGTTGGTTTGTGGCGTCGCATTTTGAGTTTGGCGTTTCTACCTAATGGTTTCACCAGATCACTGAGAAGGACTGACTTCAGCTAATGACATCAGACTGAATTGTACAAGTTATTTTTACTAAATGATTGGAAATGATGATTTTTGAATAGATGTCAGTTGGAGCCAGCATCTAGTGGCCATCAGTGGTATTGCGATTTTTTTTGCACTTCTGTACTGCCTCATTTTTGAGACCCTGTTGCTACGTCCATGTTTTATATGAGATGACACAGCTGAGTGCTCTCACCATCTTCCCCAATAACATCAGTGTCTTCAGTGGTTGCTACAGCTCCGGGTTCAATGTCAAAATGTTGCAGTGGAAACATTTCAGTAGGTAATGATTACTGATAACGACACTGAGCTGTGCCCCGTCATTATCAGATAATGCCCCAGTTCAAATCACAGTCAGTAGAGGGGAAGGAATACAAGAAATGGAGATTGAAGATTAAGCTTTATCAGTTTTTTCCCCTTAGTTGTAAAGAGATGACTGGACGTAAGAAAGGGGAGACATTTCTTCACTGAACCTTCCTCCTCAGTGTTTTGCAATCGAACCTCGTTCATCACGACTCCTCCCTTCAGCTCATTTCATCGACGAAATCTGATGATTCACGGTCAGAGAAGCCTGAGTCAAAAATAAAACTAATGAGGCTGAATTTGCTGTTACAGAAAATCCTCACAATCCTCGCAGCTGGAACCAAAATATTTTGCTTGGAAAAGGACTTAAACAGTGATTTGAGCTGTTCAGTAGTTGCTATTGATAGTTTAATCGCTTATTTGGACAAATCGCTAATGCAGTCGCAACTTCCAGCTGAGCATCAAATAAACTGCAGCACAGGCTACAAAACAAATATTCAGAATAAATATGCAAAGAGAAGAGTGTTGCTTGCAGAGATCGTAGGTAACACCTTTATGTAATGAAGCAGGTGGAGGTGTTACTGCTCCTGTACTGACCTGAGGAGGAGAAAGTCCTCAGCTATGGAGAATCTTCTCGCTGACTCATTTTGATAAAGCTGTTCATTATTAAATATCAGCCAGTCGTTAATCAGTAATTTGTTATGTCATTTTTAGGACCCAGTGTGATAAGTGTTTATCTAGCTTCATTGTATGTGCTGCCCAGAAGCAGGTCACCTAGGTGACTTGCTGCAGTCACAGCTGTTAAAAGCAGGATGAGTGTTTGCTTTCCACATGAATGATTTATGGCAAACATAAGGAAGGGGCGATGCATTCATTCAGGCCTGTTGTTTGACTTTTTGTTTGTTTTTATTCCTTTGGGTGGAGCAGATGTTAAATCCCATGTATGGGTAACAACACAGTCCTTTCACATGCCTGCTGTAGGTGTTCCTGACTGAAGGTGAAGCAAAGCTGCTCATGTGGAGTAAAATGTCTCGTTAAGGCCTGAAAGCTCTCAGTTTGTCTGCCCGGCGTTACCTCAGAGCAGCACTAAAGTTACTCACTCGCTGTGAAGCTGTCTGATCGTGGCTGTGGTGCTGCCATGGCATTACCATGGAGATATGCCTCCCGTGATGAATGTAATTAGAGGAAAATCATATCAACCCTGGTTCCAGTTGAACTCACTGCTGGAGACTCCACGGTCTCATTTCTGGAATCATCTCTGATGCTAAAAAAGTTGCTAATTGCTTTCTTTACATTGTCCTCCACTCTCTCTTTTACCCAACTTCTTTCCTCGTCTGTCTCTCCTCTCTGCAGTGTATGTGGTGGAAGACAGGAGAAGGGACGACACAGCGGACACATGCCTGACAGCCTGCTGGACAGCTCTGTGTTGCTGCTGTCTCTGGGACATGCTGACATAACGCCATTCCCCAAACCGTTGACCCCTCTATTGCCCTCCTGCCCTCATTTCTGTGCCTCGAACCCCCGTCGCCCTTTCCCCTCATCTGCCTTAAACCCTTGCTCTCTACCTTACAACCCTGCAACCACCCCTTCCTCCTCCAGTCCCTCCTCCTCCGAGTCTTTTACTCGTCTACAAATGAAAGCATATGGAAGCCGAGTCCCAGAGCCACTTACTCTACCTTGATGTGAAGCACTCAGCGACTGTCTGACTGACTGACCTGTCCAGGGGTTACACTGTAGCAGCTTGTAACTGAGCTTCTAAATATAACCCGAATCTCAGGCTCTTCACTGAAATTGTGCACCAACACACACGAGCAACCACACACACACACACATACACAAAGGTAGATATACACACATTACACTGAACTTAAATCTCAGGCTCATCTAGTGTGATGCTCTATGGCACTTTATGATGATTACCTCTGTAAGATACTACTCCTGCCTGCCTGTCAATCATCCACAACCCTCCCTAACTCCCACCCAGCTATGCTATCTACGATGCCCAAGGACTCACCCCCTGTTTAACCCTGTTTAACGAACCCCCCCAAAGGCCACCAAGACCCTGGCTGCTAATGAGCCACGGGATGCTCTTAAGAAGCCGATGCTTGAAATGTATCCCCTTTAGTTTTGCACACAAGTTGTTTATTGCGGATGTATGTCTTCAGGTGGAATCATACTACAATAAATGGAATGCATTTTTAAAGATGACAGTGATTTATGTTTGATTACTGTTAACATTCGATGGCCACAATGTTTCCTTTTCGTCTTTAATATAATTTTATTACATAGCTTGGAAATAAAAGTGAAAAGATGAAAGAAAAAAAGAGTTGCGATCGGTACACAGACAAAACTAAATTACCTGTTTTTTTGTTTTGTTTTTGCTTTAGGTGAGTCTTGCATTAAAATAATTTATTGCCATAATGAAAAGCTTTGTGTTTTCTTTGGTGGATTGCCGCAGTGTACATGTGTGTGGATTGTGTGTGTGTGTGAGGGGGGGGTAGAGAGTATGGATCAGTATGCTGTGGCTGTTGGGGCCTAGCTGGATCTGTTCGACTATTTTTAACGCAGTTGCTGGAGCAGGATATTGGTTGCAACATGCCTTCCTGATACGTTAACAATATGTTTTCACACAAGTGACGCTCAGTGAGACTGAATCAAAAGAGGAACTACAGTATCATAGTTTCTAGGGTGTTGAGAAATACAATTTATTCGAGCACCGGTACTTTAGATAGTTCAATTTCCACGTAATAATGGTTGAGATGAAAGTTTTGTAACTTTTACTCTAGAACCAGTTACTTTTCAAATTAAACATTTGTACTCTAAATATAAGATCAATTCAATAAATGATTATGCATTTTCATAGGTTAAATGACTCTTACTGTGACTGGACAGTTTATCAGGAAGTTCAAAATAACCACACACATTTACCAACACCAGTGCTGCAGTACTGCATAGACATCAGCACTGACACTGGCCATTATGTATAATAAATACTTGTAGAAGTATTTTTTGATGCAGGTCTTTGAAGTATAATAGTGAAGTGTGGTGTTATTTTATTTGGCCACTTGGGGGCAGCAGAGACAAGCTGTGAGCACTGACTCAAATTCTTTTCCAGTTACACATTAAAAAACAAACCTGGAGTAGTGTTTGTGATAATTTGGTGAATTTACATCCAATAATCACTTGCCTTTCAGTTGTTTTTTCCATTTCCATAAATCCCCGGAGAAAGTATTTAAGGCTCTTTAGCTGCCAAATGTTCCACCAGCAAAACCAAGTGTAACTGTGTGAACCAAAACTGAAAAGCCTGCGAGCCTCACAACCAAAACAAGTAGCTCACACAGTAAGAAAAGTTGTTGGGAAGTTATTTAGTGATAATAAATTACTCATTCTGAATTTTTATCAGCAGAAAAAACACAGGTGAAGGAAATTTGTCCATATCTCAGGCCCTGGTGAGCTAGCATACACAATCTTAGCTTTCATTCATATCAATTTCACTTGAAGTTTTTCTGCTATCAGGCGTCGAGGAAATATTGATTGTGGTTTTATATTAATTTCATATTTATTATTCAGTAAAGTGATATCCTAACGATTTAGAAAATTACATTTATCTGTAAGTACTTCAGAGCAGTGGTCCCCAACCACCGGGCCGGGGACCGGTACCGGTCCGTGGGGCAGTTGTTACCGGGCCGCACAGAAAGATGAAACATTTTATTTTGAAAGGAACAACCGGATTCTCTTCAACTTAACTTTTGATATTGCCTCGTGACACGCACGTCAATACGCTTGTCTCAGTCACGTGACAAAACGTATCACTTATCACGTATAACGTCAGATACGTTAGCCAAAAAATAAACCAGCAAATTAGCGAAAATGAATAAAATACAAATGTCTGGAGAGCTTCTTTGCAAAAGGTAAGAGGACAACTTTTTATGCCGGTCATGTTATATTATTTTCGCTGTATTTATCTGCCACGTCCGTGAAAATAATGCCGACATTAAACCGGTCCGTGGTGCAAAAAAGGTTGGGGACCGCTGCTTTCGAGGATGTATTGTTTTTTTGTTTTTTTTAACTGTAGCCTGTTGGTATATGTGAAAGAAAAACAGTTTTGTGTGATGTACTGGCATCATACAGTTACTGGCCAAATAAATAAATAAAATAAAGTCCATCTGGATTTAACTAAGAAAATAGATAAGAGCCGTCCATTGGATAATTACTGCAGTGATTAATATGTTTCAGCATCAGTACGTCATTTAACCCTGACTGATGCAATGAGCAGCTTCTTATGTGGGAGGACATATCCTGTGGTCATGGAAAAGATGTTACTCACAAGGGTCAGATTACTGGAAGCATCAAGCCAAGACAACAATACGGAGACGCTGTAACTAAAACTAGGTTAAGAGCTGTCTAATGCATTAATAAAACCTGGAAGGATAGTGGTGAACCATCATCTTCCAGTAACAAAAGTGTCTGGAAAAAAACATCTTGAATGATTGTGATTAGAGATCCATGAGAGGGTTTGGTGAAATCAAATTGTGAAAACCCAACAGTAGAATTCATGACTGTGTTTAATATTGAAAGTAAGAGCATTTGCACAACACAATGTGAAGAGACCTCAAAGGATTGGGACTAGACAGCTGTGCAGCCTTAAGAAAACCACTTATCAGTTAATCTAATCAGAAACAAAGGCTGGGGAGCATAAAGATTGGACTTTGGATCGATGGAAAAAGGTCACGTGGTCTGATGGTTCCAGACTGACCCTGTTCCAGTACGATGGGGGTCATCAGGGTAAGAAGAGATGAGGATGAAGTGAAGCTCCCATACAAGCCTGTGGGGGGTGGGGTGCTATGATTTGATGATCTGGGATTGCTTCAGCTGGTCAGGTCCAGGCTCAGCAATGTTATGAGATCAGCTGACCCTGACTATAATGAAGAACCAGGTTTTTCCATCAATGGATTTTTTTTTTTCCCCTGATGGCCAAGATGATCCTCAGATTGTGAACGAGGAGTTCAGGGAGCAGGAGACATCACTTTCATCATTTCCTGGACCCCCGCTGAGAATCTTTGCTGGAGGAGGCTTCACGCAGTGGTCCCACTCTCCCGTCATCAGGACAAGATCTGGACAGAAATAGATGTCGTGGCACCGTGTAAGCTTTTTGAAAGGATGCCACGGCCCAGTGAAACATTAGAGTGTGTGACTGTTCTGGCCAGGCAGTGCATTAAGACATTGGTGAGTCACAGCTATCAAAAAAAAAAAATCCCTCCTTTCTCAACTGAAGGGACTTTCCAGTACATCAACGTCACTCCAAAGACTGCTTTGAAATGCAACTGTGATGTGAATGTATGTCACTGAATGATGATGATGTTCTGCGGAAAGAACATCAGCAAGTTTTCAAACACAAAAATGAGATGAAAGTGAACTACACGCCGCTCAGTTGAAGTAAACAATTATGTTTTATTGATAAGGTTCTCAGAAGAGTCTCGTTTCAGTGAATGTATAAGAATCATCCTTCGATAATACTGATTTGGTACATTATGACATCCAGCACGAGTCTCTTCACAGTGAGAAGGATCCATTACTGCTACTGCTGTTGGGATCTAGGACAGAAATAACTCTGCTTCCAAACAAAAAACAGTCAAAAACAACAAACTGGGCATTGATATTGTAGATATGGAGTATTAGAGTGCCACAAAACTCTAGAGTAGTAAGACCAGCTAAAGATTTTGCACATTACAAGCCACTTCCTCTTAGAAATATAAAACTTGATATTCTGAACAATATTCTACTGTGCTGCATAAAGGTAGGTCTATACACTGTACATCGAAATATATTTCGAAAAAACAGATTTCACAGTTTTAAAGACTTTATTTAAAGTATAAACTGTTTTTTTTTAAAACACTTTATTACATAAATTATTCTTTTTGAGAGTGACTATTATTTGCCCTGGCAGCAAACTGAAATTAATACAAAAACAAAAAACATTTATTACATATTTTACAAAATAAAATAAACTCATCCATTAATGTTCATTTTGAATAGAACTGGTGACTCATTCATGATTGTCATATAGTACTAACAATAAATAAATAAAAAAGAGTAAAGTAAAATAAATACTAACTTAGTATGTTTTCCGGACTCTGTGAGTGGTGTGTGTGTGTGTGTATGTGTGTGTGTGTGTTTCATCGTTCTGTACAGAAGTGCCTTGGTGAAAGTCTCACAATTCTACCGCGACTGAAACGTACAAAACTACGGCATCTACAGTATACGCAACATCCTGAAATTTAGTGTAGTCGGACACATATGTAGTAATATGATTCTTCTCCCCATTTCAAAATAAAACAATGCTGTGTGACACCACTGTTCACAAATATAGCCATCACTTTTTTCACTTTGTGTTTTTTTAAAAAGTTTATTCTCCGGTCCGTTAACAGCTCGGACTTTCACGGATGCCGTTAGCCTGTGTGTTGCTTGGTTGGATGTGCGCCGCGCTTAGCAGCAGAGGACTGGTCCGTGGTGGACAATGGGAGGCCTGAGACAGGGAGACGACTCATAGTATTGGACGACCTTTAACATTGTCTTGCATTGCCTTGTCGTTGGTTATGATGTCCTCCTTTGATGTGTAGTTGTAATGGCTGCACTCTGGAGTGGCTTTGTCTCCACTTTGGTCCCTTTTGCCTTCAGTATCTATTAGAGACAGACAAGCCTTGATCGCAGAAGCCGCCACGGTACAACTCCCTCGTGTGTGGTCAGTAGCTCTTGTGGCCGCTCTCGGTGTGACCCAAAAAATATGGGCGAAAATATCACTATCTTTTTTAAAAAGGGGAATCTTCTTATTCATTAAGCAACAGTTCTCAAAGTTCTTCAGTGCTTTTTCAGTTGTTCAAAGTTTTTTAAAAAAAAGAAAAAGGAAAACTTTGACTAAACTTTAAATTTTTTTTTTTTTTTTTGCCTGTGGCAGTAAAATTAACAATATGTTTTCTGATAAGTCATTCTTTTCAAAAGTCCCTGCAGCGTTCCTTGAATAACCCCGTTTGTTGGTTAATTCTCCATGGGTTTTTAAGAGAAGTAAGGTTGAGGAGGCTGGGTAGGAAAGAAAAGGAACAGGAACAGAACTTAGAGAAGTGAAAGTGGGAGAGTGGGAAGAGTCTGCCCTCCAAGCGAGTTCGGTGGGCTGTTACCTCCTGCCCATCTCGTTCTGTCTGAGAAACTGGATGTTGTTGCTGCTGTCAGCCAGTTCTGGATACTGCTCCACAGGCAGCACGTAGTAGCCATCGTAGCCCTGTACTCTACCTGTTGTGAGCAGCTGCTGTCTCTCCCCCTCCGTCCAGAGGCGACTGCCTCCCTTCCCATCCCGTGCCCGCTGCTGTTCTTTGGCCCAGGCTCCTGCCAGCGCCCTCTGCCGGGCCAGCTCCAATAGTCTTACCTTCTCTTCATCCACCACATCCACAGCGAGCCCGTACCGAACACTCAGGACTAACGAAGGAACCGCAAACTCCACAGTCACTCCTCTCCTCGACCGGCCGCTCACGGTCACATTGATGCCGCTCTCCAGCGACTTGCG
>OOFC01003607.1:7247-24365 GCA_900323345.1 Pseudochromis fuscus | reverse complement strand
CACCTCCTTTCTGCTGGCTTCCACATGGATCAGATTGGCGCTGTGCTTTGACGTTAATTTATTGACTGGTTCCTTCATTTGTTGTATGTTTGCCCCTATAGAGAAGTCAATGCAGTTGCATATGTACGCAGCTGCATCCCTGTGTGGATACTTGTCATAATATTATGCTTTTTGGAAAATTAAAAACTCGAGCAAAGGCGTAAGGATGTAATTTAGGTTATCTGTTCAATCAACAGATATTACAAAGTGCTGTGAAGTGCAGTTTAGAGACATGCTTGTCAGTGTTTTACTAAATTACCCCCAAATAACTGCTTCTTTAGGGATCCAATTTAAAGCTGTCTTGGCTCATCGAATGCATTTTCCAAACCCTTCAACCTGTGCAGGCCTTTGCATGAACTCAGCAATATAGTATATTCTCGACCTGCCGTCAGTGGTGTATTAGGGTGTAATGTGTTGTGCAGTTTGTAGTATGCCAAAACACATTTAAATACCTAAATTACCTGTGTGAGTCTGTATGTGTGTATGTGTGTATGTGTGTGTGTGTGTGTGTGTGTGTGTGTGTGTGTGTGTGTGCGCGTTTGCAAGTGCATATGTGCATAGTTGGTGCTAATAGAATTCTGCTGTCCAGCTCACAGCTGTGTCCTGCTGATGAGTCCCAGGAGGCCCCACCATGTGTCTATGGTTACTATGTTGAGGCTCCAGCATGAAACCATGTGTAGATCATTACTCTCTCTCTCTTTTTTCCTCTCTCTCTTGCTATCTTCTAGTTTGTCTTGCCCCCCCCCTTCACTCACCCACCCTGCTCTCGCTCCCTCTCCTTCTCTGTCTCTCCATTTCCCCTTGCATTGCTCCAACATATGCCACTCTGCGCTCATCTCAGGCACAGCCTCTGTATCTCTTTAGCTGAGCCAATTTCAGTACAAAGATTTGCAGAGCCCCTCACACTACAAATGGGCTCGTAATGACAGCGATAGTGTGTTACTGCAGAGTCAGGGAATGCAATTAATTACATAATCCATATTGGGTACTTTAACAGCTGGAAATATACATTGTGCTGTGTTACAAGTTGTAATGTTACATGACTACAAAGAAAAAAAAATGTAGTGTGTTTTCCATTGTACAAACAACATTATATTTGTACTTCCTTTGCAAGATGGAGACTGACCAGACAACTGCCTGAAAAAACAACTCCTTGGAAAATAAGGACCTCCGTGTACACAGAATAACATTGTATTTTGCAATGATGCTATTGTTGAAGTGAAGGGTTTATTTAGTTTTTTCCCTTGGCAGTGGTCCTGAGGGTAAAAAAAACAAAACAGTCTTTAGCATGTAATACAGGTACTGGTTATAAATATGTTACAATTCTTGCAACCTCACATTTTTTTTTCTTCCCTGATGTAGTTTAAAGGTTAAATTCAAAGTTACAGCTCGTATCACAATGCATATCACGCGTATAGTTGTATTTAGATTTCCACCAGTCACTGATACTGATTACTTACACAGCAACAGAATGAACTATCAAAGTATAGGATTTGAATTACAGAGCAATGTAGCCTTGCTGTACATGAATGGTTGGCAGTTGAGTAAAACAGTAACTCTGTGTTTAAACATGAACATTCATCTACAAGAACTTAGGTTCACAGTAACAGCATCATCTCTAGAAAAGGTGTGGTGATTTGGATCGTGTAGTCTGTCTTGGTAGCCAGCTCTCAGCCAAAGCAGTTCCCACACACACAGGTCTGAGCTGTCCTGGACATAGGCCCAACTTGTCCTTATCCTAACAGTCAGACCCATCCCCCATGGAGGGGGTCACTGCAAGCTGACGTTTACAAGGCCTCCTAATCTGCTGAGAGATTGATGAGCCCTCATCCAAAACAATCTCCTCGTTTCCTTAACGCAAATTACTTTGTTTATAGTTTCACCCTCTGAACACTTTTTCATCTTTGAGCATTGGTTTTAGAAAAGCTTTTGTCTTTAAGAGTAAATTTGTGTCAGCATTTTCATATGTGCACACCCTCTGTCTGTCTGTTTATAGCTGATACTTGCCTGTATATGTCTAGCATCCATTACACTCAGACATGTTGTGTTTATTATGTGCAGGGAGTTACTCTCTGTACCTGCACTGCCAGGTCCTGTCCTGCACATAGACACACAGGCAAACTGAAGCCAGCTGGCTTTGCGGAGAGTCTGCCATCTGTTCTGATTTATGTAAGACTGTTAACCCTGGACTAGGTCGGCTCCCACTAGCTCACTAGCACAGTGTTAAACAGAGAAGATAGCCCTCCTTTCACTAAAGTAAACTGAACACAAAGTTTTAGCTTTGAACAGTGTGACACTTTTGTGACAATACCTGTTACGTAATAAGGAGATTTTTTTTTTCCAACAGTTTTTTGGTTAAAAACTATTCAAATTTGGGACTGAACAGAATTTAAAACATAATTTCTGTAGTTTCTCTGAAGTGTACATTACAATGTTTTAATATTTGTCCAGATTTATAAAGGAATATTGCTTTCACAGTAGATTTTCAAATGACAGCAGCAGTGTGTGTCCCAATCAATATTTAGTTTAGTGTGTTATTTACTATATGCACTCTATATAGTATTATAGATAATTATGCTACGTGTCAAGTTTGTCCGCCTTCTTATACCAAGACTTAATGGTGTTGTGGCTGCATAAAATCCAGGTATTTAGCGGGGTCATGGACTCAGCTTGAACCATTAACACTAATGACAGTTACAAGTTTTTCCTCACTGCTTGCACTGTGTCAGGAGTGTCTCGATGATGGGCTAGAAAAGCACAGAAAGTCTGGAAATCTCATGCCCCTTTCTGATTAGCATGTTGTTGACTTGCATTAGGGCTGGGGGGGGCGAACAGAGAGCGGTCAGGGCAGACATATTTAATGCTTGTAAAGTAATGGGGCTGAATCAGCAGATAGCTCCACTGGGAGCCATTAGTCCAGACATGTGTCATTAACCCTTTCCCTGGACCAAGCTCCACCCCTGCCCACCCCCCACTCCCCGTCGGCCTCGGCCGTGAAGACCGGAGCACTGTTTCAGGTAGTCTAGAGAGAACGGAGGTGAGGGGTAATTCAATGGCACAGATACAAACTTTTTTTCTCCTCAGATTTCCTTTCCAATATTTTTTCTGTTTTTCACTCACCCTTTGTGCTTCATCTCTACATTGTGTTTTTTTTTTAATTCAGGGTAGATTTTTACTTGGTTTTCTATATTGGGCAGGTTTTGTTTGTTCTACAAATAATCTATATTTTTTATGTATTAAATACGAAGGTGAATATAAAAATGGCATATATCGGCTGTGTTGTGCTTTATTTCAGTTTCATGTTGTAAAATTTCAGTATTCAGTATCACTCTTACAACATATTCTATCCATCATCCGTTTGCATTTTTTGTACCAATTAAGTCCATCAGGGTGGGTGAGCAGGGAAGACCAGACATCCCTGTCCCCTGCAACTTCCTCCAGCTCACCCCAAGGGATCCCCAGCCGCTCCCAGGCCAACTGGGAGATGTAATCCCTCCAGCGAGTCCTGGGCCGACCTCTGGGTTTTCGCACGGTTGGCTGTGCCTGGTAAACCTCCAACAGGAGACGACCACGAGGCATCCTAGTCAGATGTCCAAACCATCTCAACTGGCTCCTCTCAATGTGGAGGAGCAGCGGCTCTACTCTGAGCTCCTCCCGACTAGCTGCACTCTTCACCTTATCATGCAGAGTAAGACCCGCCACCTGGCGAAGGGAGATAATTTCAGCCGCTTGTATCCATGACCTTGTTCTTTTGGCCATTATGCAGGTTTCATGACCATAGGTGAGGGTATAGGGATGTAGATGCACTGGTAAACGGCAAGCCCCATTACCACTACAGACCAGTATAACAACCGCATTGCTGCTGCTGCTGCTTCCAGTCTGTTGTCATTCTCATGATCCCTTCTTCTTCCACTCATGAACAAGACCCCGAGATACTTGAACTGTTCTACTTGGGATAAGCTCTCTCCCCTTACCTGCAGGGGGCATGCCATCCTTTTCCATGTGAGAACCATGGATTTAGATTTGGAAGTGATGATTCCTGGCCTTCAGCAATTCCTGGCAGATCTAATCCACCCCTGGTGCTTTGCTACTGCAGATTTTTTTAACTACCTCAGTGACTTTCACCAGGGGAATGCACTCTAACCCCACAAAAGCCTCTGGCCCTGACTCCTGTAAGGGAAGCATGGTTAAAGAGTTTCTTAAAATGTTCCCTCCACCTTCCGACAGTATCCTCAGTCAAAGTTAGAGTTTCTCCACCCTTGCTGAGCACAGCTTGGGAAAGACTCCCCCAACCCCTCCTGGCCTGCCGAATTCCTCCCTAGCCACCGATTTTGCTTCCCGACGGTTGCAGTGTTTTTCGCCTGTCGGTACCTATCTGCTGAGTCAGCAGTCTCCTGGGCTAGCCAGACCCTAACATCCTCCATCTTCAGCCTGATGGCTTCCCTCACTCCCAGTGTCCACCAACAGGTCCTTGGGTTACTTAGGTTTTGGCTACAGCTACTTCAGGCTGCTTCCACAATAGAGGTTTTGAACAGGGCACATTTGGAATCAATGTCGCCTACCTGCTCTGGGACCCAGAAGAACTTCTCATGGAAGTGGGAGGTGAAATAATTCTGGACAGAGTCCTTTGAAATGACAGTTGTGTTCAAACATGGTGTTTGTTATGGACATTCTGTGACTAGCATAGAAGTCCAATAACAACTCATCCTTCGGGTTCAGATTAGGCTGACCATTCCTTGCATGTGCCCCACTCCCGGTTACCCAGTCATTGCCCACGTAAGCCAGGAAGTCTTCCAGGACCTCTCCTAATCACTCCAAGAAGGCCGAAAACTCTGAACTGCTTTTAGGTACTTAAGCACAAAGAACAGTCAGAGTTTTCCTCCCTGCGACAATAAGCCGCATGGACGCAACCCTCTCGTCCACTAGCCACTAGCTGGGGACTTGTGAGTATCCATCACTCCCGCCCGGCACCTCTCACCCTGTGCAGCTTCTCATAAAGGGGTGATCTCTGTCCTGTTCAGTCCTAAACTACATTTAGTTAGTATCTCTCAACTTCCCTCACCAGCTCTGACTCCTTCCCCACAGTGATGTTGTGTTCCACTTACCAAGAGCCAGTTTCTGCTGCAGGGGTTTGTGATGCCACAGGCCACCCTGCTTATATCTAACACTCAAAGAGCATAGTACCAACTCCCCACACTGGACCTTGCAGGGAGTGGGCCCACATGGTCCCCCCCACGTTTTTCGGGCTGATCCCAGCTGGGTTCCATGGGCTGCCTGGCCGCCATGTGCTCACCTTCAGATGCCATCCCCAGGCCCGGCTCCAGGGATAGGTCCCGGTGACTCTTGAGTAGGGTAAACGCTATTGATAGTTTACTCGTCGTCATAGTGAGTTTTTTGGATCGTGTCTAGATTTTCACTTCAGACCTGCCCACTTTAGGAGACCCTACCAGGAGCTTAATGCTCCCGACAATATATCTCTTGAGATCCCTAGACCGCTCAAGCCCTTCCACTACAACACGGCCTCAATCCATGAAGGGTACATCTACATCTTTGTTATTATTTACATTCACAATATGACCCAAACTGATATCTGAATAGTTTTGTGGTTGTTTCAGTAAGTTGCTCATAGCAAAGAAAAACGTACCACACTTGCTTTTAGTACAAAACGTTTACACTTCTAGGTATCAGGGTAACTAGTAATTCAAGGTGAACCACACTTCTTTGTAATGGACACAACTTTCTAGCCTCCAGGGTCTCACCCTTTTTGACACTAAGGAGATGCATCGCTATCACTTTAATTGTGGGCTGATACTTCTTTTATGAATGGCATTAAACAACTCAAAACAGAGTAGAATTAGTTATACCCATTTAGAAACTAGAGGGTGTCTTTAGTAATAACTTTGCACTGTAACAGGGGTTCTTAGAATAAGAACATCCTTGCCTTGGAGGGAACTTTTTTCTAACGTAACCTTCTTGCAAGAGTCCCCATGCTGGCTGCAGCTACAGGGCAACAACAGAGAGAAGGGGCAGGCCTACAACACCTGCCAGTCTTAATGGTAAACATATGTTGAGAAATGCAGAGAGTGAGGAGGAGGAGGAGGAAGAGAGAGAGAAGGCGGAGAGCAGGCACACTCCTTCAAGAGGCTGTGCGTCAATAGATTGGCTGTGTTTTTTTGTTTTTTTTTCGGTGTGTGCATGCCTCTGTGCGTGCAAATGTGCCATTGTCTGCAGAACTGTCAGTACATCTGTGCAGGCTTATGGTAGGTTACATGCTGCAAGCCTGGATTGTGGATCATTGCTTAGGTCTGCAAGTGAAACAAAAAAGAGACCCAAATAGTAACTCCAAGCAACCAAATATGGTGAAGGCTGTTAGATAGTAGGGACGCTTTGTTACATTTTTTCTGCATGGTACTGCAGCTTCCTGCTTTACCAGTTCACCACGTGTTCTTCACATATATAAGATTAATGTCTGTGTGTCTAAGTCACATAAATACACATATGTCAGCACACACAGGATGCATGCGTGGGTGTATTGCTTGGTGCTCAAAGTGATCATCACAAGTGTTAGACTGCCAGCCTTGGTGTCCTGCCATGCCTCTGAGTCATATCAATACACAATACTTTGACTCAAGTATGCGTGGGCATACATTTTATCTGTATTGCAATATGTACCTGGATTTACATTTATAGCCATACATTGCTGTTGTATGTATTTGGTTTGTTTGTATAAGCTCATTGTGAGCTTTAGGGGTCTCACCCTCACTCCCCCAGACCTCAACTGTGAACTACACGTCATGTCTGCCACCTTCACTCTGACCACAAAGCTGCCCATTATGGACAGACAGGGTTCAATGACCAGAGTGGACTGCAGCTAGATGAAGCCTAAAACTTCCACCTTCTCCACATCCCGACTCCTAAATCTTCATTTTGGCTTTCATACAGTCTAGGTGCATGTCTGCATTTTCTTTCTTCTTGCTGTATAATATCTCTCTGCGCTAATCTTAAATCTCTTTCCAGCTTCGTCCAGTTGAATTCTCAAGTATCCAGCAGAGTTCCACCCCTCTGGGCTGCAATAAAACCAGTTGCCAAATCTACTGCCACTGGCTGATTCACCTCTCCCTGCTGCTCTCCCCTTTCTCTGTCTCCTCCATCTCTCCTCTTTTTCTAGTAGTCAATTCTCAACCTCTCCACAGTTTTTTTTAACCACACATTTGAAGACACCAATGTGGATTTGTAGTGTGGAAAGGGAAAAAAATGGCAATTCCAAAATGATGACTTGTACTGTAAATTTCTGCAGACCCCAAACTCTTTTGACTGCTTTATATATACGGATTACTATACTTATTAAATCTGCATATATGTGTAAGTTGTCAGACAGTATTGCTACTATAAAGCTTTTTTTTATTGTCTTAAATTCTCTTTTTGTCATTTATAATAAGGAGTTTTCTGATGCTGTTGTTCTTCTTACCAGTTCATTGTTAGGTAACCAGATGTCTGAACCCATCACCGGTAAGGAGAGAAGGAATAAATGAAAGAAAAATAGTTGATGGAAAAAGAAATTCAGAGAACTTGTATCTTAAATCTGCCCTGGAAAAGGTTTTTGTGTCCCTTCTGGTTCCTCTTGGCCCAGACCATCCATTTCAGGAGAGCAATAGGAATCCCCCCCTGTGTCCCATATTCAGACACCTACTGACAACTCTGACAAGCCAGAGGATTTTCACCTCTTTTACACACATGTACACACAGCTTAAAAACAGATGCAGGACACTGACAAGGGGGAAACATGAACTCATACATGATTTCTGCAGTTTTTATACACATAGTATTTTTCCTGATGTGTTGTTAACTTATTATATTTACACTTTAAGAGAAAATTCTTCTTTATTTCCTCACCTCCATACACACATGTGCTCAAGCACTGCACACACAAAGATAACTCCCCCCTTTCCACACACACCCGCACACGCACACATTCTCGTTTACTGGCTCTAAAAAGAGTCAAATGGCTCAATGTGTTAAAAGCATTAGGTAAGCATGAATCCAGCCGTGCTCCTCAGGCCAATATCATATGTCCTGCTTCATTACAGTCTGGTGTATACATTCAGCGGCATTTCTGACCCTCCATCTATCCATCCCTCTCTCTCTCTCCCTCCCATCCCTCCTCTCTCTTTTCCCCCTGGGGTGCTTTAACACAGAGCGGGCCATCTCAAGATGTTAGCTGAGGAATAAATGAGCACTCTCATTATTGTTAACGCTGGCCTGAGCTGTTTGGCTGTGGACCTCATGTACAAGTGCAAGTACACCTCGATTTAGATTTGGGAAGGAGAAATATCTTATACAAGAATATGTGTGGATAAAAAAATGGAGTTTGTGTTGTAATTTACATGTACGAAAACTTGAAGTTGAAAAAATCAAAAAGGATAAGGAAAGGGCTAAAGTTAAATAGAAATTAATATTACTTTAATAAACTCTCCCATGACCACATAGAAAAGGTCTTTTAGCCCTGCTGCTATTTAAGGTCCTGATATGACATTAACTGCTGGGAGGGTGCTGACCAAAACCAGCTGAGCTGTGTGTGTATAAGGCTGACAGGAGGACCGGGAGAGGGAGCGAGATCAAAGCGGAGGCTCTGTAACCTGTAGCCTGCCGACTGTTACCTCGAGCCCCGTCAGAGGCAATGGAGAGGAAATAACGATACACCTCACATCCCGCAGCTGCATGTGTATGAGGCAGCGGACACACTGAGGCCTTTGCTCCAAGGTTCACCACAGCACTTGGCCTGCTGCACCACACTTGTCTCTCCATCGTGGGCAAGCAGGTTAACATTAGGACTTTGTCCACACATAGGCCGTATACAGCGTGAATGCAGGCATTTGTGTGAAAGATCACAGCTGAGAAACTTCTCTTCCAGCCTGGATCGGCCAGCCATTTGTCACTCCAGGCAAGAAAGAGTTCAGGCCAGGCTGGATAGGATGAGGAGGGTTGACTCTGGTGGCAGAACGGCTGGAAAAAAAACAAGAAAATCTTTATATCTGGACTGTCTCAACTGATTCATGTTGAATCAAGACACCATAATGGTGTTGATCTTTGTTGTGATACTCCATAGATGATTTGAAGAACGTGAGTGTAGAGTAAAGGTACTAGAAAGAGCAAAAAAAGATCATTAAATAGAGATAAGGTATATCTGAGGGAAAGATGAGAGATGAAAGATGTGTTCTTGTCTGAGATGGTAAAGGGCTGCAAATGTCTTCGCTGTCTCTTTTGAGACAACCAAGAGAGTCAGTGCAAGCTGACAATGCACACCAGACAAGATACTATAACTTAGTTAGTCTCTCTTGGCTCCTCTTTCTTTCTCCTTGTCCTTCTCACATTCTGCGTTTTTTTAGATATTTTCATATATGGAGACAAAGGAGGTCTTTATGATTAGCTTTTATCTTCAGTTTGAGTGCATGTGTATGAATTCCCCCTTTTTCCTCCCTGCCCCCTGTATGTAACAGTTGAGGATGCTGTGTATGTTGTTTCACAGGTCATCACAGCTCAATGACTGACAGTACGGACCTCTGTCTTTCTAGCAGTGCATACACACATACAATCACTCTTATAAAACCTTTTACTCTAACCACTCCTGTTCTTTAAACTTAACACTGTCTCTACTTCCCTAACTGCCCCACAGGTAACTGTTTAAGATTGTAGACAAATATATGTAGCCATTAACCATTTTCTTTCTCTCTCCCCTCCCTGCAGTGGTCCTATGCGTTGGAGAAACCCAACACAGGCAGTGTATTCAGCCTGGCTTGGTCAGCAGACGGCACCCAGCTGGCCGGAGCCTGCGGCAATGGGCATGTCATCTTTGCCCATGTGGTGGAGCAGCATTGGGAGTGGAAGAACTTTATGATCACTCTCACCGAGAGGAGAACCATGCAGGTAGAAAGAGAGCTCTCATGTTCTTGCTTCTTTTCAACATAAAAGGAAATTGATTTACTTGATGAAACAAAAGAAGGTATAAAAGACTGATAGCATCCAGTACAGTGACAGAAACAAAAAACAAACACATTCTTGTGAACTGTGTCTAATCCAATTCAGTTGTATCCATATCTATACAAAAGAATTGTGCTGCAGTCCCTTTCTGGTTCCTGATCTTTCATAAAAGTTTTGGTTTTATACATTAACCCTTTAACACCTGAGCATGCAAATTTCCACCTGGACCTTTTATGCTTATTTTGATTTCAAATTCAAATTTAGTATGTAAAATCTAACATTCATGTGCAGTTGCAGTGTTTTTATTCACTAAAAGTCTAAATTCAAAATCCATTTTTTGTGTTTTTCTGCTGTTCTTGTTTCATCGTCACTGTTATTACACTCGTACAACACCTAGTATATGGTAAATCAGCTGACTTGCCGGCTTCTGTGAGAGGCTGGTGAAATTACCATAATGACACCATATTCACTGTAAAGTGCAACATCTCGATCTCGGGAACCCTTAGAGTTTTTCTGATTGCGCAAACCATGATGTAATTACGGTAATCAAAACAGACATGTGCAGACCTATCGCACGCAACACGCTCAGAATTAAAGGGTTTAACACTTTAAGGGTTTTTGAAACAAATATCACGGAAATTATGCTCGTCTGTGAGTAAAAACAATACATATTTATCCAAGCATTAACAGGGCCAGCTTAGGTATGTTTACAAGAGAAATAAAGTACTGCAACGCCATAGGCAGACTGTAAAGAGCTGGGTGAATATGCTATGTAGAGAAGCAAATGCTTCCCAGGCCTTGGCTAGTTGTGGCCATATATTATAGTAGGACCCTCCCAGTGTGCCAGTGTGCAGCCCTGCAATGACAATGACCAGCCTGTCTAGCTGCCTCCCTTGCTCCACCATTCTCTACTGTTTAAACTCACACTAACCACAAGGTAGCGTTTACATGCGGTTAACACACCCAAGTGTACATATACACACACACACTTGTATACTTTCAGACAGGGATACACACGCACACCTACAGAAACAAGGTCACACACATGTGTTCCAGCACACACGTGTGTGCTCATTTGCCATAGACATCACTACCAAGTACAGTTTGTGTAAACCAAACAAAGTCGGGTCATCAGCCATTTATTTTCAGCCTTGCAGGCGCTTTTCTGTCTCCCTCCTCCCCCTCTCCTCCTCGCAGTCCGTTTTAAAACTGCACATCTGCCAGTGGTTTGTGAATCAGCCAGCTAAATTTACCACCTTGCGGTCAAATGTTTTTTATTCCCGGTTGTGTTGCATGTAAATTTGGCTTGCTTAGAGGGAGCAGAGGAGGAAGATTTGTAAAGCTGTAAAAATAACCCCACCTTTCACCTGGTGCTGGAAAAGGCCCTTTCATTCATTCACAGAGAGAGTTAGAGGGAAGTATTTATCTATGCAGGTGAAAAAATGAGTACCAACCACTGCACGCACACACTTAAAACAGTAAAAACTGCTTTCTCTGACCACAGTTGACCTACGTATACTTGGACATACTGTACACAGTTTCCTGTGTATATTAAGAATAAATACACTCTAATGTGTCTGTGACTGTGTTCAGCCCTCTGTTAGTGAAGCCTGTGTCTGCCTCTTTGCTGTTTGTGTGTTTAAATGTGAGTTGTTTGTTCAGTCGGATAAAGTTTATGCCTGTTCAGTGATTTCTGTAACGTAAAGTCTTCCTTTTTTGCTTGTTTTTTCACTTAGTTGATCTTGTTGCCCCCTCTCATTTCCTTGTTTTTCCACAGGTGAGGAACGTGCTGAACGATGCAGTAGACGTACTGGAGTTTAGAGATCGAGTCATCAAAGCCTCTCTGGCCTTCGGTCACCTAGTGGTCGCCACTTCCCTCCAGTGCTATGTCTACAAGTCAGTATTTCCTGTTACTTTTCTCCGTTACGATCCCCTGTTCACACTGGTCTGAATTTTCTCATCACATAATCCAGCAAAAACACAACGAGATGATGCTGTGGAGCTACAAAAACATATGAAATTTGCACCTAGCAAGTTTGTTACCGAATGAAAAACAAAACGAAAAACTAGTCTGAGTGGAAATACAGAACAAAATATTTCTAATTCATCTTTGGCTGAAGTTGTCAGATGAACTCTGTGTAGGTTATGAAATTTGATACTTTCGTTTACCGTATTTTCCGGACTATTGAGAGCACCTGTCTATACGCCGCACCTGACTATAAGCTGCTATTGAATTTATTCAAACAGTTTTACTCTGATCGGGTCTGATGTGACGAGGCTAAATGTATCGGCGACACGGAGCTTGCTAGCTTGTAAAAAGCTAATGAGCTTCGTGCCGCCGATACATGAGCCACACCAGTGTTTACGCCACAGGGTTCATAGCGTCGGAAAAAAGTAGCGGCTTATAGTCCGGAAAATACAGTATATAGGTTCATGCATGGACTCGTATAAAAAAATTAACTACACACAGAGAAGAACAGAAAATACTTGTCTATGCCTTTTTTAAATTAAAGAGTTACAAATATCTGCATTAGTTTCAACTTGTATATCAACACAAATTATAAAACCTAATCAGTCACCAGGATTTTTAGGAGTTTTATTCACTTTATTCACACAGAATCTTTCATCATCCTGATATATTTCATCCCTCAGGTCCAATTGATAACTTGGTTCTGTATAATTGACCCAATTCATGAGCCAATATGAGAAAAACAACATGGCTGTTGTTTTCCTCATATAGTTTGAGCACTCAGCTGTCATTAGCCATTTTGTCCAAGGTTGTTGTGAACTTACACAAGTAAAAATCAGTAAGTTTAAAGTGAGTGGCTGCAGGGCCTGTGTATAATCACAGTTCTGGTACTTTGACTTAGATAATTGTGAGTAACAGGACTGAACTTTGTGAGTGTATGTGCAGGACTTTCCCTGATGAACACGGGAAAACAAAGATCTCAGACAACATCTGCAGTTATTACAGATAACAAGAGAACATGCTGCAAATCTGTGCAAAGTCTGTCAGGGATTTTCCTCTTGTAATGATCATTTTTAGTTTTTGTGTATCGCCTCATGCTTGGTCTGCAGATCCGTCTCCTCTCCTTTTACTGATGCTTCCTTAATTTCTGTTCTGGTTCTTATTTCTGTGGTTTTCCCACCTCTGCACTTGGAGCAATTTGTTAATGTAGGTCTGTGTTTTCACAAATCTGATTGTGAGTGATCATGCTGTTTGTTTGTGCCAGCGCAAGAAACTGGAATACTCCGCTCATCTTTGACCTGAAGGAGGGAATGGTCAGCCTCATCCTGCAGGCAGAGAAGTGAGTCTTTCTATTCCAGGAGCAGCGCAACAAGAGAGAGAACACAGGCTGTTGGATCGTCTATCAGCTTCTCTAATGCTTCATTACTCTGCACTGGCCACTCATCAAGCAGCAGCCAACCAAGCACACACACACACACACACACACACACACACACGCGCGCATCGGCTGTGCTCTAACTTAGCCAGCCCTGTCATACAATAAGGCTGAGAGTGAAACCACTGGGGGAAATTAGATTAATATGGAGTGGCTCTTGTGCAATGCTCCAGTGCTCTGTTCCTAACACTCAGCATAGACCTAAATAGATTACTAGCCATTTTGTAATCACAGCTGAGTTCAATGAGTCTCACTGAGTAAGTTAACGCTGCGTTGATGTGCAATAAATGTTTAAATTACCTTCTAGTGTCAGTTAATTAACTGTTATTGTCTCTTTATTCTTTTACTTTTTTGGATATTTCATCTTTTCCATTTCCCTACTTGCTCCTGTTCATGTTTCCTCCACCCGCCCGCTGTGTCCTCCTGTCTCCCCCTTCCAGACATTTTTTACTCGTGGATGGAGCAGGGTTGTATACATTCTCTTATGAGGGTCGATTGATATCTTCTCCCAAGTTTCCCGGTATGAGAGCTGACATCCTAAATTCCCAGGGTGTCTCGATTAGCAACGACACCATCGCCATCCGGGACAAGAGTGATGAAAAAGGTGAGGGGAACTCCATCACTAATTAAATTTTATAAACCAGCCTGTGATTTTACAATGTCCTCGTTCCTCTCACCAGTCATCCTTCTCTTTGACGCCCTGACCGGAAAAGCCCTTGGTGATGGGAAACCCCTGACTCACAAGGTGAGTAATCCTTTGCCCTAGTTTTGTGAGGTCCCCAGCCTCACTGGTTTACTATGAACTTTTAATGGAAGTGGGGACATGTTGAGGAGGTGGATGTCTTTAGCTTGTAATCACTGTAGTGACTTAGTTGTAAGTTTTATAATAATGTAATGAAGGTGCGAAGTCTGCAAACAGTATGATACAATAACACAAGGTGACTGTTTAAATGTGTATTAATACCACACAACACTGAACCAATCAGACAGTTAACCACTGTAACTACAACATTATGTCATCTAGGGCTGCAATTACAGATTATTTTTGGTATTACTTGTGTCGTACATAAATGTTAAATATAAAGACAGTTTCCATCTTAAATTACTAGAGCTTAAAGGCCCTACACATCCACAATCACCCTCATGGGTATTTTTACCGCTTTAAATGCTGACATTAAATCGTAAATCTCTCTTTGTGTGGCTTATCCAAGCAGTTTTTTTTGTTGTTTTTCTTTTGCAGTGAGCATTCAAACGGGGCTATTTTAAAAACATGTTTCCCTAAAATATTACGCTGTGACACTTTAACTCGCCAGTCTTCTGCATCAATCACCTGGTGTGGATGCTGACTTTTGCCTGCATCCTTCAAGTTTTAAAGTTAATGGATGATATATTTTTAAAAGGTTAATTATCGTCTATGTATACATAGTTAAGGAGAATAGTCCATTGTTTTTACTAAAACAAAAACCAACACATAACCAGGGGAGGAAGAGACGACAAAGACACAAAAAAGAGACTGAGGGAAGGACTTTGGAGTCAAACTAAGAGGGAAAAAAAAGAAGGAAAGAATTAGAATAGGAGGAAAAGAAGTAGAAGTAGCTGTAGTTACTGTTTGTCAGCATGACTTTGTCTGCCAGTACTCCACAGCTCCAAGATACTACACCAAAGCCAGCAAGCTCTGGCCAAAAGCACACACAGGTTCACATACACATATACCCACTGTGTTTCTCTGTATTACACACACACACACACACACACACTCACACACACTTTTGGCAGAAAGGCTGTTGGGTCACGGTACAAACTGCTCCCCCACTTCTTTCTTTTCTGGGTCTTTTGTCTTTCTTCCATCATTGACTGCTCTGTTCTCTCTTACCTTTTCGCTTGTGTGTGTGTGTGTTTGTGTGTCTGCATTTATATGTAGCTGGAGGTGGTGGAGATAGCTCTGGATCAGTGCGGCCCATCCACCGAGAGGAAAATTGCCCTGATAGACAAAAACCGCGACCTCTACTTGACCTCTGTGCGTCATCTTGGGCGAGAACCCAAAATCTGCAAAATTGGTGAGACGGGGGGAGGAGGGGACGTCACTTGGCAAACATGTGCAGTGACTCAAGTGTAACTAACATTGGATGAATGAAATTGTTCATTGTGTCCTGTAGGTAGCATGGTTCACAGCATGGCATGGAATGATTCTGCTAACATCCTGTGTGGAATCCAAGACAACCAGTTCACTGTGTGGTACTATCCAAGTGCTGTCTTCACTGACAAGGAACTGCTATCAAAAACTCTGTACATAAAGGACAGCAGGTAGACTTACACACTTGTTTTCTTTCAAGTATATACTGACATCTTATCATTTAACAGCTGATACTGTTTACAGGCTATATTAAGATTTAAGCTTGCTAGAGTAGCAATGAGGACAAAATTCAAACCTCAATGGCCTCACAACTTTCATGTGAAATAAAGAGACATAGCTGTTTAGCACCGTCTTATTCCCAAAGGTACAGCTCACAGTGCTTTAGGCGCTCGATTTTGCCAGCAACTGTCAGACTGTACAATGCTTCCTACCCAAAAGTCTCCAGCTTCAGCCAGCATGGGAGGTGCTAAGGCCGAGTGCCTGCACGGTCCATCCAGGCTGAACTACTTTTTCATGTCTGCTACAGTAATCTCAACATTTTGTTGTACTTTTATATTTGTGCTCATATTTTTGTTTCTGTGTATTTCTACTATTTAGGTCTCTCTCCGTGGGTTGCAGACCAATTTGGGAAAGACCAAATGCTAATTGGCAAAAGCTAATAAATAAACAAATGCTCCACTTTTCTAGATTGCGTAGTGCAAGTTACAAAAGTAGCACAGTCAGTGTGTTATTTCCTCAGTTCAGCCACAAATTACTCCTTGCATGAGAAGTTTTGGCACACAGACGAGTACATACACTAACTGGGAAAAACCACATTGTCATTAATTTGATTGTTGTATTCCTAATTAGCAGTATGCATCATCCTATACACGGAACATTGAATAATTAGGTATGATATATTACTTTTGGCTATATATCTGTTTTTTATTGGCTAAAGTCAAATCAGAAATGTTCCTTGTTGATCTTTCTGTGCCAAACTGTGAAGATGCAGTCACATGTGTTGGTTTTGTGTGTTCATGCGTGCAAAGTGAGTTCAGCCGTGCACCCCACATTGTGAGCTACATCGGCACCAAGGTGACGTTACGCCAAGGAGACGGTTCACTGGTGTACAGCAGTGTGCTTCCCTACCCGGCCCTCCTGCATGAATACTGCAGCTCTGCACGCTGGCAGGATGCACTACGCCTGTGCCGCTTCGCCAAAGTAAGATAACAGCATATCAATATTAATGAATTGTATCAGTGGAGGCATTTTTAAATAGGGCTTGGTTATACCTGTGACATCATTCTTAAATATTGTCTAAGTATACCCGAGTATTTCAGTGTGTTAGATTCCCAGTGTGCAATTACTTCTTACTTATTAAGTCTTCTTTGCTTTTGTGTTCATATAATCAACCTTAGAAAAGTGTGAAATGTCCTGCAGTCCAAGGCTCTGGCACGGTCCAGGCTCCTGTGGCGTATGTCACACACGTCCGTAGATGTTACG
Source organism: Pseudochromis fuscus (assembly GCA_900323345.1). NCBI lineage: Eukaryota > Metazoa > Chordata > Actinopteri > Pseudochromidae > Pseudochromis > Pseudochromis fuscus. Next base: position 7,328 of record OOFC01003607.1, on the reverse strand, counting down.
TATGAAAGCGCGAGACAGTCTGAAATGAGAAGGTAGCAGACAGGTTTATGGGACCAGACCAGCAGGCTTTAATTAGCCTTC
>OOFC01003596.1:6546-36590 GCA_900323345.1 Pseudochromis fuscus | reverse complement strand
CCCCCAACGGCTACTAGATGGTGGCTCCAAAAAACTTATTTTCAATCACAAAGACGAAAGTCAACTTTTTTTATTAGCGATCTGAAAAAAAAATCAGAATTAAATCCCTTTTGGGTTTCAAAAAAAGGAGTATTTAGTGGCATTGTTGGTTTGATTACCTCGAGTCTCATACACATTGGGCAATGTCCTTGGGTTCAAGGGTTGGACCCACCTCCTCGCTCCTCCTTTCATATCCAAATATGGTCACTTCTGGTGTCAAAAACCAACATGGCCACATTCAAATACCAAGTCCACAAACCAACAGTTGAACTCCCATTAACTTCGACCATCTCATGTCGAGTCTATGGCTTGGACACCTGTGCCAGTCTTCTTGTTCCCAGTTTGTATCCTACCGATTAGACCTTAAAGACACATTATCCCAACATGAAGTATTTAAGACAAACCGCATCATCCACTTACCTTTCAGAGTTACTATCTGCTTTTGATTCTGTCCTATGAAGCAAGAGAAGACCTCATGCGAACCATGAAATCGAAAAGATGAAGCACCTGCTGCCCCAGTCCAAAGTATTGTTGATATTTCACATCATTTATTTATGGATATGAAATACAAACCCCTTGAACATTAAGCCTCAAACGACACAAAAGAGCGTTTAGTGTTTTCTTTTGTGGGACGGTTTAATAAGAGGAAAATCCTCCCGTCCCTCCTCCCCGCCACCCGCCACTGTTTTATCTCGCAGAGCAGAAATGGCTTAAACAAACACAAGTGCGGCGGCAATTTGTCCCCCGAAGCGGCGTCGGAAACATCTGCGCCTTAACTCGGCTTTCTGTGGCGAGATGCCTTTGTGGGGCCTCCCGCCATATCCGTGCTGCTCGCTCCAGGAAGCGGGGCGGGAACATGTCGCTACACCAATTATCATCCGCCGACGATGCGATTGGTCGAGGCGAAACATCCACGCACTCGCTCCACGGGCTGCAATATCATCTTTGGTTTGAAGCTAATGAAGTGTGTGTTTTCATGCCGAGTTGATCACGAACTGGGGGAAAGAGGTAATCATTGGTGGAAGCTGTCGTCCTGTGGAGTCTGGTGATTGGCCACATTTCGGGGACTCTCCCTAACTTCGCCGCCCCATCCTCCTCCTCTCCATCACTTTCCTCTTATCGCTCTAATCTTTTCTCTGTCTACCCTTCATCCTCCTCCTCCTCCTCCTCGCTCTCTGTGATATATAGCTGCTTTATCAGACCAGTTAAATGGCTCGCCTGCAGTGCTGTTTAGTTTCCTGTGAACTATGCTGATACTCTGAGAGCAGCAGATAGGAAGCAGCCAGTCTATTACACACAGTGGTGATAAACACACACCTTCCTACCTATTCACACACATACGTCCTCTTTGTCCTTATTTAAGGTTGTGTACAATGCTTACCTGACCACCAGTCGTAACCGGACCTTATTATAATGCTGTTTATCCTCATTGGTCCTCATGTATGCAGCCGCCTCATTAATGGATTCAGTCTTAAGCAACCACACCTCAGAGACGAGACAAATAATCAATAAAACGAGACAGGAAGTGGGGTTTTTATCCTGTTTCTTAAAAGGAGAATGATTCCACTTCCTCAGGTTTAAATGATGCCTCTGAGCTGAAGCCCTGAGAGGAGCCCAGCCTCTTTAAATCACCGCATTGTGAATGAGTGGAGGTGATGGGGGGGGGGTATAAAGCAGTTTGATATGGTCCGAGTGGAAAAGCAGGAGTCAATTTTGTTACTGTATACCAATACTGTCCTCGGCTGGAAAAGTAATAGCATCAGTCAAGTTGAAGCTTCAAGCAATCTGTTTGGATTAGATCTAAAGTCAAGGTTTATTTCCTCAGTGGTTGTGGAAGTAAAAGAGTAGATTCACTTCCTGAAATTAAAGCTGCAGCGTGCTTTTGTCGCCCTCTTCTGGCGGTGAAAGTAATTACACTGTTGACGCCTGCTTACGATGCAAACTTAATGCCAATAGTTGCTTCCTTCTGTTGCTCTGGGAAACATGTTATTCCACGATGTTGTAATGGTTACGATAGCAGATTTAAAACTGGGGTACAGAGCAACATACAAAGAGATATTAGCATTGTATGAATGTAACAGATGATTGTTTCCACAAAAATAGTCTTGCACTCAAATCTAACATCAAGGTAAAAGTTTTACATTTTGATTGATATGTAATGTCTTTGATTTCTGACACTTCACCACCTCTGATGCTGACTCATCACACTAATTTGTAACAAACAGATGTTTCTTCAAAGGACTAGTTGTGTTTTGATGTCAGGTTTGTTGTTATTTGTCCAGCACAGTTTGTTTTACTGAGATCTCTTTAGACTTTAATGAAGAAAAAATAAAACTCAACATGTGATTTAACCTGAGTCAAACTGTTATGACTTTCAAACACACGTAAAAGACACAAAGAAGAATTATTGACATGTTGTGTTACTAACCAAACAGACGGTGGAGCAATGCTGATGTTACAGCTTTTTATCTTCATCTTCAGAGACCGTTATTAACAGAAATACTGGATTACTGTGACGTCAAAACATAAACTAGTTGAATTATTGTGTAGATGTAAAATTGGCGTCAATCTCCTGTTTTAATGTTTGGCAAGAAAGTGAAAATCAAAGTATGTATTTCAGCTCGGAGGTGGCAGATCAGGAGTCATGTGGTCATTTTGGAAACGACTGTGTTTGGTGTTATCGTTGGGGACGAGGACTTTTTACAAATTTCACAAGTAGGTGCGCACAATGCATCTGCCCACACACACATTAATAATCTGAATGAACTGTTGTGTTTGCACAGAACCACAACTAGACAATTAGTGTGCAGCAACAAATCAAGAACAAAGACAAATGAATGCAATCGCACATATTAAACAATACAAATGTTAAACCTGCCCACGCAGTGAAAAAATGAAAACAGGGCTGCTATTATTATAGAATGAGTAAAATATGTACACACACACACACACACACACACACACACACACACACTCAGTCAGATTCTGTTCTCCTTGATATTAACACCGCCCACTACAGCTGGAGGCTTCGGTCCGTCTGGAGATGTGTTGGCTTTTTATCTCAAACACACACACACACACACACACACTCATTCACTTTTCATTCTTATTCTAAAACATGTCTCATTGGTTTCCAGTCTTTCATGCTTGGTCTTACTGTTACACACTAGGACATATGAGCATGCTCACACACACACACACACACACACTCCTGTACCCATCCTTGAAGACGTTTACGAGGTGTTAAATCACTGCGTCGTCTGAGTGCTAAGGGTAAATACAGAGGACAGCCAGTCCTGCAATGTGAGGGTACAAACATCACAAGCTTCTTCTCTTTCATTTCATCTCTTCCTGTTTATTTGAAATGACTGCAGTGTTTAACGCCGGTCGTCGTGCTCACTCCCACACCTTTATCAGAAGTGCACACAATATCATAAATTAGTCCGGTGAAGGCTGCATCGGACGAACAATGAAACGAAGGAGAGACTGGAGTGGGCGGGTTGATTGATCGCTGAGGAGGGAGGATGAGGTGCATGAAAGGTAGAAGATTTAAAGAAGAAGTTTTTGACGGGAGTAAATGGATTCTTGAAAGGAAAGGTTGGAAAGATCAATCATAGATGGAGCTACGACAGTCAGGAAAGTTCACCGTAAATGGCCAGGTGAGCACAACTGTAAATAAAATCATCTGATTTCTTTTTTCACTGCTTCTTTCCACAGTTCAGCCTGATCATCATATCTGATCCGAGAAGAAAAGCCCACTTGGAGAAAAACTTTGGATACAACTGACTCCAGCAGCAAGTTTTACAGCCGAATGCGGAGACTGATTGATACCCTTTGGCAAACGAGCTAGCAGTGATTGGGTGGACGGGGGAAGACAGTGGGCAGCAGCCATGGATATGAGTAATCCAATTTCCAGCTCTAAATTAGAAACTCTTAAACTCTGGCTTCCATCAGGGGGTAGATGTGGCTGAACACCAAGAAGCAACTCGGGACATTTTGGCTCAGCGTGTACTTTAATAACTCTTTGCCAATGACTTGGCAGGAAATGGGAGATTTAAACCTCGGAGCACAATTTAAGGCTGTTTGCAGCTAGCAAGACTTTATTACAATACAATATAAACTTTTAAACAGTTGCATCTCCCTATCCCCTCTTCCCATTTCCCTGTTATCCCTCCCCCCCTAAAGGTTCTCCTTCCCTTTTTACTCCCCTTTCCCCACATCCCTCAACTTTATCCACCTTTATTATCACTTCCTGTTTATATCAAGAGTTTATTTTTGGAAGAAACACTTAAAAAGTCTCCCTCAATGCTGAGTGATCCCACCTTCTTTTATCTGCTGGTGAAGTAAGACCAGAAGGTTTATCCTCCGGCAGCCTCCGATAGGGTGACCATCTCTGGTTAGAATGGGTGGCCCAGGAAGGGCTCTTCTCGGCGGGTTCAGCACCACCACCTCCTCCCTGGAAGTCGGGGGTCGGATGGCTTGGCCAAGCAACAACCCCCTGGACCTTAACCAAACCCTGCCGTGGGGGATCGGACTCGGAGGCGGCGGCGGAGGTGCTGCAGCCATGAGCTTAGGTCTGGACAACTCGAGCACCCAGGAGTCCGTCGCCAGGGCGGTGATCAAAGAGAAAAACTGGCCGGCGCTGCTCATCCTCGTCATCATCGCGCTGACGATCGGCGGGAACATACTGGTGATCCTGGCGGTGTCACTGGAGAAGAAACTCCAAAACGCCACCAACTTTTTCCTGAGGTCTCTGGCTGTGGCGGACATGCTCGTAGGCATCCTGGTCATGCCGATCTCCCTCATCAACATCCTCTACGGTGAGTGATGAGCACACAGAAAACACACCAAAGTAAAGGTTAATCAGAAGGTACCACTGTCAGCCTATAACCGAGGGTTGGTGCTGAACCAACCTTCATTTACACACATGTAGGATTACTCTGTTGCCTTAAATAACTTTAAATTAACAATCAAGACCTTTCTGAATTCATTGGAAATGTCCATAGGAACTTTTTCTTTTATTAGCTGGATACAAACATTTTACCTGCTGCTGCTGTTAGCACAAGTGTTCATCAAATTCATAGGATTCACCACCGAGGCATCATGAATATCTAGATGAAACTTCATGCTAATCTGTCACACAGCTGTCGAGAGGTTCAACTGGAAAATATCAGCTTCCTGGTGGTGTTAGAGGAAAACACTTTATCTTCCGAGCATCGTAAATATCTGTAAAATTGGCAGTCGGTTCAATACCTGTTGAGATTTTCCAGTCTGGGCCCAAACTATTGCACTAGCATGGCTACAATTTTAAAGTAATAGTCTCCCATTTACAAAAAGTGTCGACCACATTCACCTGAAGAAATTGGGAAGTGTTGACAGCAGATTGTGGATTGTTGCAGTCATGTCAAGTAAATAATATCAAAAGTCTAGAAAGTTGTCATTTTGGCTTGAAAAGTGAGTGTGGTGTTTGTTAGCTTTTTGTTTCCATATATGCTGCATTGGTATACGCCCACCTACTTGTACAGACTCCTGTGAACCCTCAGTTCAACACAATACAGATGAAACAACCTCCGTAAGTGCTCGTAATGATTGGTTTTGTTCTTTACAGCATCAGAGTTTCACCATAAAAAAACAGATATGTACCGATTAATCTCACCCGTTATTTCAACGATCCTCGCTGCAGATTTCCACCCCTGATCCCAGGCACCCACCCACTCCCCAGCTGTTTGCCAGCACACTGTGACACGCGCCCTGTCACTTATTTCAAAACATTTTTCAGTGCAATTATTGAAATGATTATTGCTTCTCTGAGACACTGCACACTGTTATTTCGCAAATGATTCAAGAGCCAGAGGATGCCAGCTTGATAATTGCAATATCATACCAGCTATCGACTGCTGTTCTTGCTTACAGCATTCGTGCCAGGACTCTGCACGAACGCCCACGTTAGCGTAATAGGACGGTGGGTTGTTATATTGAAGGCTGGGTATTGAATTTCTTCTCAGATGCTGAGTAAAAAGATTACATTAAAGAAAGTTCTTGTAACACTTCAGCCGGGTCTTTGCATTAACGCCTCAGAGGAGAAGTACATTTCTTACCGTGTAGCTGTAAATGTCACCATCACAGACGTGATCACCGAGCTAATAGTCAGCGAGGAAACTTTGTTCAGTGCTGTAGATAAACAGACGTTGACCTTTGCGGTGTTCAATGACAGTAATCTTTGTCAGTGCTTCCATTACTGATTTCAAAGGACTCTCGACACTTCATGAAGAATGTACCTGTAGTTTTCATCTAATGCCACATCTTCAACTGCTAAAGCTTTCTGATTAATCTAGTCGGCATTTTGAGATAAGTACGGACGTTTTAGTATCATTGGGGATAATGCGTTCGATATTTTAAAGTCCACCTGAATCCTTCTAGATCACATCGCTGGTCGTGCTGCTCACGTACTTCATGCTAATGACATCAGAATGACTTAGGAGTATTTCATTGTTGGAAAGGACGATTTTTGAATTGAATTTCAGTATTTTGGCCAGCCTCCAGTGGCCGTTGGGAGTATTGCACCTTTTTGCATTGTCCTCATTTTTGAGCATGACTTGGCATGACATGCCTATGGCAAGGGTAGCCACCTCCAGTCCTCAACGGGTCCTATCCTGCATGTTTTAGATGTTTCCCTCTTACAACACACCTGATTCAAATGACCAGCTCATCATCAAGCTCTGTAGAAGCCTTATAACGATCCTGATCATTTGAATCAGGTGTATTGGAAGGGAAACATCCAAAACATGCCGAATAAGGGCCCTCGAGGACCAGGGTTGGCTACCCCTGCTCTATGGGCTGGATCGTGTTCATTGGCCTTGCAGAAACTTTAGTTGCGTTGGCTGCCAATCATGAGCAGAGATTAGCAGCACCACCAGCCCTGACAAAGACGATGCTACGACTTGCTGGGAGCTAAGGTTCACTCTGTTGGTTTGTGGTAGAAGAAGGTGAGGACCCTCATCTTCTCCCAAAGTTTGCAGGATGTAGCTCAGGATGTGTTTCTTCTTGGGGGAGGACATATTGATTAGAAGTCGGAGTCTTCCTGGTTCTGACTTCCAAAGCTCGACCCAGGTGGTCTTCGGGAGCTGTTTGGTCCTCAACAGTCCAAGCTTCCTGCCTCTGTCTGTGTTGGCTGAGTCTCTATAAAGCAGCGCCGCTCTGTCAGGCCAGTAAAACTCATTTGCAGCTTGTTGATGTGGCCATAAAGTCCTATACTGGCCCTGCCACCTGGGAAGGAACCAGCAGATTTTTTTTCCACTGGTCATTGGATCTTTAAATATCAGCAGTGTCCAGGAAGGTGTTGGCCGGATGCCCTGTTCATAAATCTATACCTGGTACTTATCTGGAAATCCTGACTTATCCACTGCAGACTGTCACACTGTCAGCTCGGTGCTGGTTTACTGGACCCTGAGAGATACTGTGGAGGTCGACAACTCTGTGATATATAGTATTTAGTACTTTGTTACACCGTGGAGACTGAACCCTTTCAACATAGGCCTAATAATAAATATATGAGCTGTCTCACGATGTCCTTTATTGATGTGGAGTTTTACCAGCTCTGAACTTCAGAGGCTTTATAGGTTTGTTCAAGTCTGACAGCAGTCAAGAATCTCATTGACTACATTAACAATCATTTCTGATGACTTGTGAGACTAACATAGCATCTCATACATTATCAGCTTGTGAAGGTGTTAATTATTGTGAATACGTTTTTCACTGAGTCCTGGAGGAAATGGCTCTTTAGCCAGTAGTCACACCTTTTTAATATTAAATCACTGCACGGGAGTAATGTGTGGGAACATGGCAGCAGAAGATGACGACCACGTGTCGGTCCAGTCTGCTGACAGCAGAGACAGACGAGTATGAATACTCTGACGTGGGGATGGTCGTAACAGATGTGGAAATTTAATATTTAGGCTCTGTTGTTATTGTGACGCCTCCTCGGTTAAATGCTGATGGTGGATTTTGTGTCTCTCTAAGGACATGTGAGTTTTGTCCAGTGATGGTGCCTGAGCCAAAAAATTATAGACAGGAAGCAGAGTGTGTCTTGTTTTACCAATGAGGAAGCAGAGAAAGCCAAGATTTCACTGATTTAAATCTATTTTTTGGGACTGACTCTGAGTTTCAGTGAAAAGACGAAGGAAAGTAAACAAGAAAAAAGGACTATTTTAATTGGTATAAACACAAATATGAAACATTTGTAAATTACCGTATTTTCCGGACTATTGAGCGCACCTGTCCATAAACCACCATTGAATTTATTCCAACAGTTTCATGTGGTCCACTCTGACCGGGTCTGATGTGACAAGGCTAAATGTATCGGCGGCACGGAGCTTGCTAGCTTGTAAAAAGCTAATGAGCTTCATGCCATCGATACATGAGCCACACCAGTGTTTAAGTTCAAAGCGTCGGAAAAAAGTAGCGGCTTATAGTCCAGAAAATACGGTAAATGTTTATAAATGTTTTTTCATTTTTCACTATGATGATGTTTCTGTGGATATAAACCCAACAGGAAGAACTGAAGGTCCATCAGTATTTGTTGACACCTCTTCCCAAAATGTGCTGATGTTTCCATAGATGTTGTTCATACCTGGTGTTATTTACAAGGTGTTTGTTACAGTTTTTACTTCATCTGTTTAGTTCAGTTTGTGTCACATTAAGTTTTTGTGCTGTATCCATTGAAGGCGTCTAGTTCTGGACACGATATGAACATCAGCTCAGGGTACTTTACCATATTTACCAAAGATGAGTGTAGGGCTCTGACACTCCAGTGAATTTGTACAGTTATATAATTTCCCAAAAATATTATTTCAGCTTGGACTCGAGATTTAAAAAGTATACCACTTCTTTAGCACTGCCCAGTTTTATGTGACCCTTGATGGACAGTTTGTTTCTCGTTCATCATCAAGACACCACTACTTCCTGTTGGTAAATGGAGTATATTTATATAGCATTTTCATGACCATAGCTAGGACCCATTCACACACTAATGGCTACCTAGCTGCCATGCTAGCCACCATTGGGAGCAACCTACGGTTCAGTGTCTTGCCCAAGGACACATGACAGGGGGAGCCGGGAATCGAACCCATGACCTTATGATTTACAGGTGATCCACTCTACCACCTGAGCCACTGAAGCTAACTTCAGATGATGAAACAGGTTCAGAAGCAGAGGATCTAATGAAAGACTCTAATGATAAATGTAGTTTTGACAGTTTTTGGAGTTCGTCCAATACTTAGATTAAAAATCAGGACATCAGATTCACCATTGATGTTTTAAATCTGTCCTTTAAGTTCCCCAGTTGTATGAAAGTGCAGTATAAATATGCTGGAGTACCACTTTGAATCAGCTGGACCAGGTCAGGTATAGATCTACACATGTGTCTCCACTCTTTACATCCTCGATACAACTTGGTCACATTTGTTACATTCATGCGTTTGCTTTGTAGCTGTCAGGCATCCTTCAGGAATACTAAGCAGGACAGGAGGGCTGATTGCTGCTTAATGGGCTGAGTATGGTCAACGGACACACTCGCTCGCTCACTCTGTGTCTGTGTGTTAGCTCGAGCTGCTGCTGCTGATTGCTCACTGTGGTAATCAATGTTTCACACAAACAAACACACACACTTTCAAAAACAGTCAGACAGATAGTGTGTCTCTGTGTCATTTGGAGTGTTATCCATCAGAATGGCTGCATTGATCCACACACACACACACACACACACACATCACAAAATGTTCTCACGCCATTTAAACTGGCGATGAATTGTTCCGATTATGGTAATAATGATGATTATGGTGATGACAATGATGATGAAAGATGATGTCGATGGTAATTTGGGAAGCTTTTTTTCACGGAGACAGGCTGCTAACACACACACACACACACACACACAGCTGCATATTCAATGGACAAAGCTAACGTGATGTCATTGCTCTGAAGCCAGGAGTTTGGTATTTGAATGTCGCCATGACGATCATCTTGAGCCAGAAGTGACCATATGTGGATGTAATGGACAGAGTGAAGAGGCGGGGCTGAGCCTTGAATCGGAGGACACTGTCTAACTTTCTCACATTGGAGACCAGAACTTTCTCTTTTCGAAGCCTACAATCTACCGTATTTTCCGGACTATAAGCGACTACTTTTTTCCGACGCTTTGAACTTAAACACCGGCGTGGCTCAGCACGAAGCTCGTTAGCTTTTCACAAGCTAGCAAGCTCTGTGAAGCCGATACATTTAGCCTCGTCACATCAGACCCAGTCAGAGTGGACCACATGAAACTGTTTGAATAAATTCAATAGCGGCTTATATAGTCCAGAAAGTACGGTAAAAATTTTTTTTGGTCCACCACTAAGATGGAGACTTAACTTTATCTTATGACACAGAATATTATGAGTATTTCGTGATTGAAAACATCAATGAATTCAAGTTGAGTGGAGTTTTTTGGAGCCCTCTTCTAGTGGCCGTCAGGGGTATTGCACTTTTTTGCACCTCCACATTGACCTCTATGGTAATTTGTAACAACATGTAACAAAAACAACGAGATCAATGATTGATTCTAATTATCCTGATGAATCATGTTTGTTTGATAGATCTCCACACACACTAACACATGACCAGACTTCATCTTCTGTAGCCTGCAAATGTTGGGAGGGGGGTGGACATACTCTGAAGTCATGCAATGTGGAAGCTAAAGGTCACTCAGCGTTGAAGACGACTGTTGCACGAAATCGTCTGAGTCGCTCCAGGATGTGTCTCTTGAGTCATCTTTGTTGGACACTAATGACGAGAAGTCTGTAAATCTGGGGTTGTGGTGTTTGAAGACTTCTCTGGGTGGAGGTCTGAGTTCATTTGCATCCCATTTGACAGAGTAGATCAACAGCACCTACATGTGATTGGACGATACCTTGGTAGAGGTCTTTGCAATCAGTAAACACATAGACACTAAAAACACTGTGGTTTGGGGTTGAAATGACAACTCTGTGAAGGCGAGTGGAGCTTTGTCATTTGTCTCAAGGTCGATGTCCTCCTGTCCCGTCCATCCACCCCAACCTCCTCACTGTTTACCCTGGCTGAATATAACTGTGCTGAAACACTTTTCTTTGCAGACGACACTTTTTATTTGTGCTTAAACACAACAAACTTTATCTCCTCACCGGACAAAGCAAAGTGTGTGGATAACATCTTAATTTCAAATGTTACTTTTCAACAGTTATCTGATGTTTTCCCGTCCACGCACACTGTGATCTTCAAAGCATTTCAGATAAGTGTAATTTAGATTCATCTGGCTGGATTCCTCCTCTTGGCTCTTTGTTTGCAGTGTGATAAAACACAAGGGTGATAATAAAACACTGATAATATATGAAGTGAGGAAATTACTCATTTTTTTACAGGTTTGATATCAACAAAAAACTGAATACATCTCACTTCCAATCTTCCTGCAGAGCATAAAATAAACATAAAACAAAACTCTATGAATTTTTGATGTCCAGCTGAGATCTTACAGACTGGGATACATCACACCTACATGAAACTCACAAACCTGCACACACACAGTGTTGACTGACAGTGGATTAACATGATAACTGCCGCTCTGCTTTAATGACTTGGAAACAGGATGATGAGCAGGGATCGTCATATGAAACCCATTGAACTGGTGTAATACCTGGAGCGTTGCTGGGGTCTCTGGGGGCAGTCGATGGCTCGCTGCCACGTCGCTCTCACAGAAAATCTATACGAGACCAGCATGAACTCACTTTCATTTAACTTCACGGGCGACACCTTTTTACATCGGAAACCCTTTAATCAAATATGTTGGATGGTTCTGCTGTGACGTGTCTGAAGGTTCATCATGTGTGAAGACGTAGGAGAGTCTCAGAGTGAAGGTTCCTGAAGGGTTCCCTCAGCCTGTTGTTCTCAATACAAACAGAGAACATCGATGTTATGAAGCATTTATGTTCCTATTTCACATCCAGAGCGTCCATCACCAATATCCAGTCCCAGTGATGGCGAGCCAGTAAAGTCTGGGTGTGTTGCAGAGACTGGACATAGAAATGCAAACGAAGCCAATGCAGAAGTTCAAAAAAGTGCAATACCACCGATGTCCACTAGAGGCGGGCTCCAACAAACTCTGATTTCAATTAAAAGTCCTTCTTAGTTTGATTGACAGCTCTGGTCTCCAGTGATTTACAAGTGAACCTTGGGTTCAAGGGTCCGACCTGCCTCCTCGCTCCTCCCTTCATCTCCAAATATGGTCACTTCCTGCTCCAAAAACCCAACATGGTGACGTCTAGATGCCAAACTCCTGATTGTACTGAATTATAGTTTCCATGAAAATAATAATATTGTCAAATTTGTATCCAGTACAGTCCATTACACAACTTTACGCAAAAGTTTTAGAAATAAGCTGACGTTACAAGTCATTGGAGGTTATTCCCCAGGAAAGGCTGATTTAGTATGAATCTTATTTTGAAATTCAGTCCTTCTTAAAACCCAGTGCTTCATCCAAAAAGGTCGGAGGCAGAGTTTGTGTTTGATTTGTTTACTGTTGACAATTTAAAGAAAAGTCCAAACTTCATCTGACATCTTCAAGTCAGAGGAGATTTGACTAATATCTGGTTAGTTTGAATCATAGCTTCCTCTCATCATGCACCACCCAACTTTATACTGGTTTAATTGAAATACAGCAAAAAAAATCTAATTTCATAAAAGAAAAAAACCATCATCTCAAAGTGTTTTAATTATCAGGTGTTTTATAAAAAGTGTTAAACTGCAGCACTCGGTGTAAATTTGAGTCTGTGTGTATTCACCAGAAAATCTAACAACACACCCGCTAGCCAGCTGAGTAACGCCGTGTGTGTGTGTGTGTGTGTGTGTCATGCAGTGCCCCCAATAAGTGTTTGACCTCAGTAAAGTTACGCAAGCTGCCGCCCACTCCACAAGCGCGTGATTCACCCCACATGCATCACATACGTGCTGCTTGTCCGAGGAATCAGATGAAATTAAGGAGAGTGTGTGTGTGTGTGTGTGTGTGTGTGTGTGTGTGTGTGGCTGCAGGTCTTGTCCTCTGAAAAAAAGCACTGTTCATATAAATAGCCGCAGGCGTAGAAAGACACAGAGACGGACGTTGCGGTGTACGTCCTCTTCAGGAAGCTGACACAGTCGGAAATAAAAGGTGCACAGAAGATCAGTGATATTCTCCACTTGCATGTTGCATTTGGTTTTATTTTTATCCTGCACAGGACACATTTAACCCTGAAGTGGCTCCTGTTTCCTGGAGGATGCAGTCACTTCACAGGCTGTGGGGGAGGAGGCATCATGCAGGTGTCCACACATCCTGTGGACTGTCCTCTGTCCTCTTTAGATAGATCTTTATTTTACTCTGAAATGTCCAATAGTGACAAAACATAACAGAATATGGCTACCGTATTTTCCGGACTATGAGCACACCTGTCTATAAGCCGCTATTTAATTTATTCCAACAGTTTCATGTGGTCCACTCTGACTGGGTCTGATGTGACGACGCTAAATGTATCGGCGGCACGGAGCTTGCTAGCTTGTAAAAAGCTAACGAGCTTCGTGCCGCCGATACATGAGAAACACCGGTGTTAAAGTTCAAAGCGTCGGAAAAAAATAGCAGCTTATAGTCCAGAAAATACGGTAGTTAGCTCTTTCTTGCTGTCTCCTTCTTCCTCTCACACTTTCACCTGTGACTTCACATCTGTGTATTATCAGTACAGTGTTGGTCATTTTTTGTGTCTCCTTTTTCCTGCAGCTGTGCCTCAGACCAGCAGACAACCAATTTCATTGCAGCTTCCCAAAAATTTAAAGCCCCAACTTAAAGGATACCATGGTTCTCAATTAGTACTGAAAGAAGAGTTTTTTGTTGTCGTTTGTTGCCCTTCCCTTCATTTTATACTTAACCACTAACAAAAAAAACATTATATACTTCTAATATGCAAGGATGCTTTCTGTAAAATAAGTGACACTGTTCACTTTATCATTCTTGAATTCAAACTGTTTACAAGACATTGCAGGTCACATTCTCCACCTGTGCAGGCTGTGCATGTGTGATTTGGGGCTGTAATGTATCCCAGCAGCCCTGTGGTTCAATTGTTAGGCAGAGCGAGAGTGTCTGAAGCACAGCACAGAGACTCCAATCCAACATTTATGAGGCCTGTGTGTCTGTGTGTAAGTCTCCGGCCTCTTGTAGTCCCAAAGCACGGGTTATAACACAGGAGGAGTTACACACATCGCTGTTCTCCTGACAGCACATTACCAGGCACACCAAACAAACACACACACACACACACACACACTGACACGCACACACACACACAGATGCTGGGGAAATACCAAGGACAGCGAGCTGGGCTCTAACAAACTAGTTTAAGTCTCTTTCTGTGTATCTGTGTGGGCAGAAAGAGGAATAAATGGGTGGAGGTCAATTTGTGGGACGGAGAGTTTTACAGTTTTACAAAAAAGCAGTGAGGAAGCAGTGAGAGAGAGATGCAGGAGACAGAAAGAGAGGGGAGGCTGTGGATAAAAAGTGAGAGGTAGAAGTCTACATAATATGTGAGCAAAGTGAGGAGGAGCTGCTGAAGTTTTGTCTCTCCATCAGTAGTCCAGTTCCCGGTCCCTCTGTGTGCCATCTTACCCCCCAGAGGGCCTGTTGTTTAGGGTTGCAGAGCCACCTAGGCCTTGATGAATTTCTCCCCGTCAACAAATTAAGAGTTGCTATTGTTGCTGTGACAACAAGGCATTCCGGTCGCCGTGGGGAGCACCATGGAGACCAGTGACAGAACTCCAGAATTCTCCTAATCATCCCCAGCTGTCAGGAAGCACCTGGCCTGACACCTCTGCTTAAAACCTGTCTCCCAGGCATAAGATAATTACAAGTGCCAGCAGAGAAAGAGAGAGATGGTAGGGAGAAGGAGAGCTGGTGAGAGAGGAGAGAAAAAGAGAATTCCTTCTTATAAGTGGCTGTGTGAGGAACGGAGTGCAGGAGCTTTTTTAGACAAGTTGCCATTGAAGTAGAGGAAGTGTTCAAAGGAGGAAGTGGAGTTGAGTGTGGGGAGGTGTCTGGGGTGTCTCCCCTCTTCCCTACAGAGAAGACCTGGGAGGGGGTCCCTAGATAGCGCTGTGGGGGACAGGTGAGGGACGGAGCTGTCACTGGGCCCACATTCACACACATTTAGAAGACAGGGACTGTTTGACTGGTCCAGTACAAATGCTCCACGGATTGCACCACATTCTGGGGGTAACAGTTTGTGCAGTTTTTTTTTTTTTCATTATTGTTCAAGAAAAGTTACACTAAAGTTATGGAAGGTCTGGTCGGCTGTACATATAGTTGCAGGGGTAAATAGAGTAATGGCTTGGAGAAAGTGTGCACCGAGCTTACAAAACACACACACAAAAAAAAAACCCCTCAGTGCTGACATGCCAAACTGACTCTCTGTCTCTGACAAAAAGAAAAACACACAGGGCTCATGTCACACCAGCCCCTCTCCATAACCAGCCTGATTGCTAAGTGAGAAAATACTTGCCAAATCAAAAGTACTGAGCTGCCGAGGAAGAGCAACACACGCCCGCATACACACACTCGCAGCGAAACACACGCGCTTTCATTACAGCCTCTCATTTCTCTAGCAGCAGGGCCTTCCTTCAGAATAACGCTCCTGTCATCCCAGCCACGGGGGGCTAAATTATTCAAATACTCTAATTCTCCTCTTCTTCCCCCTACCCGCCCTCTCTCTCTTTCCAGCACTCTGCCACTCATAATTTGTCTTTTCATTGTTGCCAATTTAGAGGCAATCCCTCCCATTAATGATGCCAACTGTTCTAAATGGTGTCGGAGCGAGTGAACGAAGGAGGAGGAGGAGGAGGAGGAGGAGGGAGATGTCAGCGAGAGGGAAGTGGTGCACGTGTGGCAAGGACAATGCTTGGGATTTTACAAGCTGCTGTGCAGATATAAATGGATGATATACTGACTTTCACCCATCCCTCTCTCCTGCCCTCCCACACACTCTGATTGTTAAACAGGCTTTGTTTTATTAACTGTTTAAATGTACATATGTGGCTTTATTTGCTTGTCACGAGTAAGCATATTTTGGGAGATTATGAAATATATCTACATCTGTTTTCTGTGCAGGGTCTACTCAGATGCATAAAACTCTGGAATTTATTTTCACTACGAATCAATTAGATCATATACTTTTATGGTCGTGCCTTTGTATTGGCAAGTGGCGAGCTATCTAAAAACCACTTCCTTTTTGTATTGACTGAATGAAAAGTACAATAAAACTGAATACATCAGCAGGGACATTGATGATACAGCAAAATGGCACTTAGAATATTGTTATTGTCCTTTTATGTGTTCTCCAGAGAGCAGCTACACCAACAGAAATATAGAGAAAATCACATTCAAAGCATGAATATTTGAAGTTGAAAAATAATTTATTCACTTGCATCAATCTGTGTTATGAACAGGAGAAATAATGTCAATATTTCATCTTTGAGAAATTATGCAAAGACACCGGCTCTACCTTGTATTGAAGCTGAATCTGCATGTTTATAATCTGGATATTTTTCTTACACAAAGTGACAAACCTCTTAAACAAAGCGAGCTGCAGTGTTGTTACAACTCCATCACCTCTATCTTTGCAACAGAGAAATCACAGGATCGAGTTGAAATACTTAGATTTTTTTTTTTATCCTTTATTAGACAGGTGGCTGACTTACTTAAAAACACGAGACCCTCTGACCTTGTGTAAATAAATAAAAAATATAGTAAATAAATTACTGTTGGCTGAAGGATGTTGGATCAATGTAGGAAGCTCATTAATGATTTTTTTCATATTACACTTTTCAACCTTAAACTCTGGAAATATTTTTCTTATGATCTTCTTTATCACACACGCCACATACATGTGTGTTTGAAAACTTTTTTTTATGTACAAGCTATGAATTGTGTTGTGTTTTCTTCCCACTGAAACTACATAGAGGTGTTTCCAAAGCAGCGTTAATTATGTTCAGACCTTATCAGAAGTGATCGCAATCGTAGGTAAATGAGGAGTGAAGATGTAGACACAGGAAGACACGTGGGGGAAGGAGAGAGAGAGAGAGGAATACATATTGATTGGTATGAGAGAGAAGGGTGAGAGACAGAGCGGGTGAGTGAGAGATGCTTGGTTAAGCTGTGTGATGGAACTGTGCTGCTATCTTAAATGAGGAATCCCATATGAAGGTCTGGATTAACCAAATTTAATCCCTCATCAAACAGACAATAACAGTGCAGCCTAATCCCCCCAATTCTCAGATTAGCAGCGCTCCTGCTCTCGTCTTGGCAGCACAGTAGGGGCCGGTGCCGGCCCGTTGAGCTCTCCTCCACAATGACCTCTGGATGAGAACAGGCTTACAAGCTTCAAGCCCGAAGCTTCATCACAGCAGCTGCTAGTCAACAAAGTTTCACCAGATGAACAGTTACACACAGACCTTCACGGGACATGCAAGAGAGGACATCTGGGAGTTCACCTGGAATAAATTTAACTCGGGAGATTAAAGACTCATTTTCTCCAAGTGTCTGGGAGATTTTTTTTTGTTTGTTTTTTAAATGTGCACAAATACAACACATGATTAGCAAGAAATACAACAATGAAAGCTCATA
This sequence comes from Pseudochromis fuscus, assembly GCA_900323345.1. Taxonomy (NCBI): domain Eukaryota; kingdom Metazoa; phylum Chordata; class Actinopteri; family Pseudochromidae; genus Pseudochromis; species Pseudochromis fuscus. Next base: position 18,847 of record OOFC01003596.1, on the reverse strand, counting down.
CAAAGGTGTTTCAGTACAAGTGACTTTGAGGACCTTGATTGTACTACAAAACCTGTAATTAGAGGTTGAGATAGGGGGATGTAATTACCTCTAAGAGTGAGTACCCTGGAGTAAACAAATATGTTCATCAAGCAAATAAAGGATTACTGTGTATGTGCTCACTTCACTCCTTAACCCGTCTGATTCATCAGGGAAATGCAAAGCACAACATAAGGCGAGAGGCTGAGAGAGACGGAGAGAAACAGTGAAAACAAGAACAGAGAGAACGAGTCGGACCAAAACTGCTGACACTCGCTCTTCTGTGCCGGCTGGATGAGTCGTTTCCTTAGATAAAACATAAATAGGCAAATGCTCGTTGGGAATACGTGTTTAGCTGAGAAATATTTATTTATGTTTTTGTTTACTTTTACTTTGAAATTTGTGAAGTGGTGCTCCAGAACAATTTGATCCAGCAATTTCGAAATATTTTTTTAAGGAATTTTTGTGATTCGGCCACGTTTACACCTTAAACACAATGTCTCACAGAAAGGGTTGCACTGTATGATGGAGTGTGCACACAAAGGCAGAGCTCAAGTCAAGGTCTTAACTAGTTTCTTTTTTGCTGATGAAGTCACGCAGCACAAGTTTGGGCATACAGCTGAAATTTTGATTTAAACCTCTGTTGACTCTCCCTGGCATTGTCTGCTGCTTGTGCAAATGCTGAGCTTTAGTTTCTCTCTTAATTAAGGTAATTGTGATTGAGGTATGGCCTGTTTTCATGTGGCCTTGGGGCAGAAAAGGTTGTGTTTTTGCAGCGTTAGGCTGATAGTTGAGTTGGTGGAGGTACTCAAACCTGAGACCCTCCAGGCACCAGGAGACAACTGGTGTGATGTCAGCTGACCTGCAGAGACCCTGCCTGTTAGGTAAAGATGCACAGAGACAAACTGAGACGTCTCTGTTGACAGTAAGTGTACCTGAGTGAGGTGAAGATAGGACGTGGCACCTTGAAGCTTTTGTAGTGAGAGACTAGACTAAGGCTTAAAGACCGAGACATGCATTGATGATTTAACTCTTTCAGCTACAATTTCTGTTTTGCACAAGTGGTTCTGGATGTGCACACTGTCTTGTTTCCTTGACAAACATATGCAACTCCATCCAAAGTACTCTATATATTTTCCTTGATGTTAATATCACAACTCTTTCCATATATAGTCAATGATCTTTTTTGTTTAAGTCAACATAAGATGCACTTTAGGGGGTGTTAGACCTACACAATCAGAAATCCCCACTGCAAAAAACAACTGCAAAGACTGTATTTATATTTTGTTTTAAGCCACTTCTCCTAAGACAAACGATCACATTTTCCCCTAAAATACAAAACTCAATGTGAACTGTTTTGCAGTGTTTTCATGTCCGAACCATCTGTTTTGCATTTCATTATCCAAAAATGATTTAGCATATTTTTGCAAAGTTTTGTGCTACACAACTTAATAAATTAGGAAATAGTCATTGGAGTATTAATAGTGGTTATACCTCGAGTAAACCAGTCATAAGTCGAGTAATGCACTATTTTTAAAGAAATCATCTTTTTGTGTCGATGTCCGCCTGTGCTTTTGGTGTGTACAGTGCATGAGCTTGTTTGTTATGTTTACGTGTGTGTGTGTGTGTGTGTGTGTGTGTGCGTGTGTGCGTTCTTTGGAGCAGGACCAGTGCAGCAGTTATGGAGCTCAGGCGGGCAAGTGTTGTACTGCTGCCAAAAACAGTAAAGCAGCCCCCACTGATATCAGTTATTAATATTTAACTGTCCACTATTAAAGTTTAAGGCGGTTGAGATGGAGCTGGGGGGAAAAGAGGCTACTTCATGATCACTGGCCGCACAGCACTGTAAACACAGGTTCACTAAAGCCCCTGACAGTGTTACAGTGTGGATTTAGGTAGTGGGAGGCAAAAGTGCACAAGGCTATAGTTGTTCTGTGTGTTGACATACAGTATGTGAGCAGAAGAGGGTTTTTTTTTTTTATTCTTGTCTTTCGTTTCTATTTTTTCTGCATTAACATGACTCTGTTGTGTCCCTGTAAAAATTAAAAAAAAAAAAAACATAAGCAGAGGATTTCCAGCACTGACAGGAGCCAGTGATCATCATGGACAATATGCATGTGTTATAGTACACATGGATGGAAGTAGTGTGCAGAGGTTATGTTCTGAGGCTGCATTTCTTGGCTGCTGATTGTCACATTTACTGTCCTCAGTCATCAGGGTGCAGTGAAAAGTCTTGTGTAATTTCCTTTGTCATAAAACTCCTATACATTTACTTTTATTTGTTGCTGTAAACCTGCACTAGAAAACAAATAAAAACGCCATATGGTTTATTGTGTTTTATATTTAATACACAGTTATAAATGCACAACTTAATATAAAAAAAACATATATGAAAACATGACAATTTGGCTTCACGTGTCTTTCTTAATCATGCTCAGCAGAAATACTTACAGAATATTCAGTGCTTTAAAAATCAATTCTCATATTTCTCTTGTAAATTCAATTTAGAAAATGAAGTTAGTTTACTGTAGGGCGGCGAGAAAACAGTTTTGTAAAACTTGTTACCGCCGTCACTACATCCTGTTTTCTGTGTTTTGTTTTGTTTTTTCTTCCAAAGAGCCTGGAGCGTGACCTCCCCCTGACGTTTTGAGGTAAACAAGTCAAACCAAGGTTAAAACTGGAAGGAATGCAGCGTGAGATTCAGCGATGTTCCAACTCGCTCATGAAGAGGTTCTATAAAAGAATAGGCTGGCTGGCTAAAAGTGAGCATGAAAAATACCCCACCTCCACGTTGACCCATATCATCCATTATGTGTGGTGATTATGAGAATAGAACTGCCTTATGGGTAGCCACAGTTCCAGGAAACAATAGCTCACTGTCAGGCTGTGTTTTAACCGTAGGATGACCAGCTTTATTACACTTTGATTATTGAAGCCTCACTGAAGTCTCAGCAGCCGTCGTTATTCTGGTTGCTTCGCTGAACTGCCGGATCAGTCAATGACCTGCTTCAATTTATATTCAGATAAATGAACCAACAATTGTACCACACACAGGCATTTTCAAAGAGGTCATGACCACAAAGAGAGCACAGCTGACAAGGTTTGTAATAGATGTGGCCTGTGCATGATACTGGATCATACACCCACTCCGTTCTCTCTCATATAAATAAAAAAGGACTTGAAATAAAAGGTGTGTCTTTTCCTAAACTGCTTTATGTCACAGTGCCTCTCATACATAATGCATTCATGCAAATCACAGTGTCCTGCCTTCAGAAATAACAGGAGAACCTAAATCTTTGCCAAAATTAGTCTTTTAATGAAATTTCCATGAATGCAAATGCAGGCCAGGTTTCAGCGTAATTCTGCCCAGGAATTAAACTAAGTTGGCCTGGTTTATCTTAATAGCTGATCTCAGCCCAGTGGGGCTGGTATTAAGTCTGTCGGTCGCAGCACAGTGCTTAACGCAATCACAGCTTTGCCTTCTCTAGCGTAGCTTACTCCAGTGACCAGCGCAGAATTAACATGTGCGTGGACATGCACTCAGACGCACACACACATCCACACACACACACTTAGACCGACACATACACAATCCAACACACACGCCTCAGTGGATTCCAATATGATGTTTCTCCATTGATATTACGGATGTAATTATACTGAGTTGATTATTAAGGCAGATTTGTCTGTGGAATCCCTCCTAAATGTCTAAATATACAAAATTGTTTAGGATGTGACAATCAATGCAAGCCACATTTCATCCCAGTATTTGTTATATTTGCTATAAAGCTGCAAATATGCATTATAGAGTGGCTATGGGATTCCAGTTCATTCAAGTTAGAACTGTTAAGTAGTGTCTCTTTTTCTATTTATTTAGATTTTAAAATGTAAAACAAAATTTCCCAGACAGTAGAGATAATACATTTTATATTTATTATAGAAGTGTAGTTATGCTGAATAACATCAGTGTAAAAATTAAGTGTGAGTGTATATATTTCTTGACATATCACCTGACAGGAGAGGTGTCTTTGCAGGGAGACAGAACTTAATTATGAGTCAATTTAGATAAAAACAGATTAGTATATTATAGTATATTGATATGTCGAACAGAATAATGTTTCACTAATTAACATGTTATTATATTGAGATCCCAGCTTGTGGTCCACCATGGTAAGTGTGTGCATGTGTCTGTATTTTATGTGCATGCTCATGTATATGATTTATGTCCCATGTGTTGAGTCTATTTCCAGCACAGCACCTTAGCAGTTTCTCTGTCTTCGTCTGTTGTTCACAAGTATCGTCCTTCATAGTGTATTCACTAAGTGCATCGGCCCCTACGGTCAAATGGAGAGGATCTGTGTGCTGAAACGAAGTGGCACAATTGTTCCCCTCACAGAGTCATTGTGTGTTTGCTATATAGCTTCCAGTGTTGAAGAGAAACCACTGGTCCCTTTACTCTATTCTAGCACAAAGTGACTCGGAGTAACTGCCAGTGATAACTAGTAATTACATCCATTTAAAATGTGCATTATTTTACCCCTGCACTGAATAAACTAGTGAGGCAGAAAATTGTCCAGTTTTATCCTCTCCCTTATAAACACACATTTTTCGAAAGGAAGCACTTATTTTTTGACAGGTTTTATCCTTGAGTGAGGCTAAACATTCTTGAGGAGTTTTCATGTTAATTGTCGTGGTGACGGACAGACAGAGGGAGCCAGGCAGACAGCGGGACAGACGCACACTCAGTCACAGTAAAGTACCCCAGGCCAAAATTAATCTCTCCAGTTCACTACAGTGACTCTTACTCTGAGCCATTGAACTCTGATAGAGGATTCATCTTTTGAACCTAAGGCGTTTTGACAAAAAATATTATTTTCACCATTCCACAAAGAGGACATGATTTCCTGGGTGGAAATATATTTGAATGGACACGTGCTGTCTATTCACCGAGCCAACTTTCTCTTAATACCAGTCTGGCTCTGTCCGTATATGTGTGGACTCATTGTATGCATGTGGCACAAAGAGTGATAGGAGTCTTTAGAAAAGAGCGAAGCTCTCCACAGATTAGACTCCATTAGCATTTAAGGTACTGTCATAAATTCCTCCCAAAGTGGAGGGGAGAGGCAGGACAAATGAAGTAGGATTAATAGAGGCCCGAGCCTGACCGATAGTGGGGATTGGGAGCTAGGGTCACCTTGGGATAGAGGGGCAGCGTGGCAAATGTGCAATGGGAAGACTAGTTGAGGTAAAGGTAAGATGGACTTGGACATACAAGACAGACATATGAAATGTTCAGTACAGCTGAATGTTGATAAAAGGAGAATAAGCATGAAAAGTAAAAGGTGAAATAAGAAGATATGAGCTTAGAGTGTACAGGAACAGAGACACAGTTGGTTAGGTCTCTGACCTTCGCTGCAGCTGACCTCCACACAGGTAATGAGGTCATCATAAGGAGACAGATAGCCGTGTGTGGTGAGGGACACGGGTGGGGGTGAACTGGTGTAACTGTACATCTGGTCAGTACTTTGTTATTGAAAATGATACACATGCTTCCAAAAGTACTTTTATTTGTTCTTACACAAATAAAACACATTTAATTTTGAAATCTAGCAGATCTGTCCAAATAGTATGCTGTGTAGTTGATTTAAAAAAAAAAATGAAAATAAAAAAATAAAAAGCAGTGGAAAAAAACGTAAAAACTAAAAGACTGTCACATTTTAAATTGGAATATAAAACATTTCAAGCTACAAATGGCCTATTTTCTAATGGCATAACAAAAAGCCACTGTTTTTGTTTCATTGTGTCAAGACAAAAAATATATATCCGTATCTCAGTTACTGTCATCACGTAGCTGAATTAAAACATGATTTGTATTTGAGCCTCACAGTGAAAGTCCTGTCATTTTACGTAATTTTACTGTCAAGTGTAAAGTAGCATTGCATAATTTTGTTGAAGAAGTGAGGTTATGCAGGAGATGAACGATGAGTTGATCTAAAATTGCAACCAAAAAATATATGAAGTAATAATTAATGTTTAAAATACAATAAAACAATAAGAACAAAACTATTGCAAACAAAAATACATGTTTCATTTCCGGTTTATTGTGCTTTTTTCAGATGATCCCTAACAACACCTGTTTCCTGTTTTCTCGGCATTTTCAGGTAAAAAAAAAAAATCCCAAAACAAAACACCTTAGCAGCATCTCTCAAACTTTCTTACATATCACCGTATTTTTTAGCATATCTTCTTCAATTTCGACAAATTAAATTATTGAAGTCGTGCAGCTTTGACTAACAACAACCACCTGGATAACAGAGACAAGACCCGATGAAACTTTTTCATGCAGTTTCTAAACGGATTACGTCATTGATGGACGACGGAGATGCAGATGATTTTTGCTGATTTAACAAGGTCTGTATAATGTCTCATCTTGATTGTTGTGAGTCTGAGAAGAAATCAAGTTGTTTATTTTAATTAGTTGTTGTTTTTGGCTGCCTTAAAAATACAAGTCCAGTCCTAACTCTCCATGTAACTGGTTATGGTCTCAGCCCCAGTAGCTCCACCTCAGGGAAATATCTGGTAGCCTCTCTGCAAACTTCTCCACTAACTTCAACTTTGTTAACTTACCTGATATGTGATACCAGCCAGGTAGTTTAAGATAAAATGGAGAAACAGTGCCATTGAAACCAAGTTCATTAATAGACTGGAAAGATAACTACAACAAACTTTTCAGCCTTTGACCCCCTCCTGTCCCCACATTCATGTTGTCACTAATCAGCTTCGATTAGGACAATGAAAAGACCTGATGACATTTTTATTTGCATGGTGATTGTATTTATCATCTATTTACCATCATCTTGTGAGCCTCCACTTTGGAGACCACTCGGCAAACTGAAACTCGTGATGTCTGTGATCGTTTACAGCAAAAACAATTTGATATGTTTGTGTTTCGCTGTGATTTCGCAGTAAATTAAAGCTTTTTCTGTGCATAGAATTTCTTTATCAAAAGCCAGCTGGCTGAGGAGGCTGAATTGAAAAGTAAAGGAAAAAAAACAGACAACACATGTTGTGCTGTAGGCTATTGATCTGACAAGCTATGATTAAACTCTACTTAGTGTGTTCCAGTCACTTTTTTTGTGCTGCAACTGAAACCACAATTACTGGATGCTGAATCACTGGCTTACAGCAGGTCTGTAACAAAGTTTCCCCTCCTCTGATCTGCAGTTTGAATTGACTTTCAGCCGGCCAAGGAGGTGAGGGTGAATGTCTGCCTTTATGCAGCTTAACTCCCAACCCTTACAGTAGCAGGGACAAGGTGACTTACAGGTAATCTATAAGAATAAGGAGCCAGGCAGGCGCCCTGGGCTTTTATTAGATCTCCGATACTCCCCGGCCCCAACCCCAGTCCCAGCCTCGGCCCCAGATTGGCACTTGCTGGCTCCACCTAGAGAAGGGCTACGTCGCAAATTACTCCAGACAGCCACTATGACATCCACCTAAAAACCACCTTTCCTTTAACAGGGCAGCCAGGGCGGCATAGGATAGAAGATGTCAGTGTCTCCTCGCATTCACCCGTGGAGAAAGTGAGAGAGGAAGAGCGGCTGAGAAAGAGTAGAGGGGTCTATCTGTCAGAGCTTAAGGAGTTTTCTAACAGTACATTGACCTTGAGTGCTTGCCATTGATTTCCAGTAACGCCTCCCAAACAGCGTTGCGAACCCCGCCGAGCTCTGCGGGACCCTGATTGGGAACAGATTTCCCAAATTCCGATAGCGTGCCACCTGCCCAGGATGATGGATAGTCCTCCTGTATCCCATCAATCCTCACCTGCTGCTGAGGAGGTGACACCTGGGCCAGATTTATCATCATATACGACATCAAGCCGTGCAGCCAATCAGAGAGTAGTATACTAAACTGAGGCCCCTCCCCCCTGGAGGGCTCCATTATGTTTGGAAACAGATTTATTCCTGCGAAGTGACAAGAGGAGGGGAGATGAGGCGGGAGAGGAAGAAGAGAGAGGGAAAGGGCAGAGAGAGATGACTCCCTGGAATAAACTGGTGGTGTGTGGATTGAGTGATGCTTTGAGGGGGTGGTACAGTGTTAAATATTAAGTATTGCACATCCATTAAGTTTGAGGGAATCACAAAAGACACACCAGAAAAACAATGAAGCAACATAGGCCGAGATAGTTTAGCAGGTGTCCAGTGCAATATTATTACTGCAGCTTATTAAATATGTTAACAGTTCCTAATAATATTGATCATCTGCAGGCTTGAACAATATAACAGCAGTAAACTGGACTTGTAAAATTAGTGGAATGCCCCTTTAAAGCTTTAGATAGAGGATACTGACATATTTCTAACTCGCCTTTATAGATTCACGATTAAAATGTTTTTGTCTGTATCATTTTAAGTCCAAACAAAATCCAGGATATCAGCAGATGAACCGATCTAATTCCATCTCTCAGAAATGATCATGGAAGCAGAAGAGGTGATCACAGGACCATGAATGCGCTAATCCAATTAATATCCTCCTGTTCCTGCCACTGATTTTACGACTAGTTAAAAACCTTCTGCTGCTTTTATGGCTATTAGAAGCCAAGTGTGAGCTATCTTCTACTTCACTCTATTTTCTCTCCCCACCAGCAGTTGGTGACCCTAAAAATTAAGAGCCTCTCGGGAGCGTAGGGTTCAAAAGACTCAGAGGCCAACCACCTCTGGATCATTGCAACAATAATCTAAGAAACTATCCAGAATGAAACCTGACAGTTGCGATAATGGTCTGGTGTTGCCAGGAGTTCTCCTTTCTACAATTAACCTACCGTCTCCCTCCCCCAAACCCTCTCTCTGCCCTCTTCTGCTCTATAAACCCCCTCGTCCTTTTCCATCCTTCCCTTGCTTTCACTTGGCGGAGCTACAGCGGTTTCTCCAAGGCTCACCAGGCACAGTGCTTTAGCCCTGTGTAATCCTGCCAACCCTATTCCATTAGCCACGCGGACTAAAGAGCTTAACGACACAGCCTCATCGCAATAGAGGGAGAGAGAGGAAAAAAAAAACGACACAACACAAATTCTTCAGAATACATGGCTGCTCAGCCAGTATTTACACTTTCTCTCTCTCTCTCTCTCCACACGCCTTGCCATACCTCTCCCTCTGCCTCTCCATCTCCATCTTGCAAAGGAGCCCAGAATGGATTAGAGATGGCATCAATGGGATGAGACGTATTACCAATCGATTTGGAGAGAGCGTGGCATTGTTCTTCTGAGTGGAAAACTTTGGATCTGGCCAATGTGCCGATGCCGAACGCAGCTGATTTGGAGATGAAGTTGTGTGGAGGAGTGACTTACTCACTTACTCACGCTCTCTGTCTCTATTGCTCTCTCCTGTCTCATTGCGTCCAAAAGTACTGCTTGTGTTTAATCACTGAAGTCAGTGAGAAGCGTTTTATGGTTCGTCTGTATTGTCTCGGAGAAACGTGTCGGGTTTAAGAGGCTGTAAAGTAGCTTTGTACTGATCTGGGGGGAAAGGAGGATAAACAAGCAGATTGGGAGAAACCTGATCAGTGTTAATGGTGATGGTTTAGACTTTTGTGTTTCGCTGATGCCTTGTGCCTGACAGCCAAAAACACGATTCCACTGATTAGACAGCGCTACTGAAAAAGCAAGACAGGCGACTAATCATCCTCATACTTTCCCTTCATCTTCCATAGGCGGATTATAAAAATCACACTTTACTTCGGTCTCGACAGATCATTCATAAAGTTTATAACGCATAAACACTTATCAAATCATGATTCTCCACCCCCAGCTCGGGGGTTTATGTTGCTGAAATGGTCTGAACCAGAAACTGTAGATCATTTGCACGGTATTAGCAAAAGAGTGGTAGGAATGACAGCGGCCTTGGATGAGGGGCCTGAGGATGTAGGGGGGCCTACTCGGGGTCCGGGCAGGTTGTCAGCTAAGGGCAGAGGGTGTGGGGGACAGGGGCAGAGGCTGCTGCCATATTTCTTCATGAAGGCGACAGTGACAGAGGAGCGACAAAACGAATGGCCTGTCAAAAGAAATGAGAACAAATAGTTCTTGTGTTCCATGGAAAGAGGACCCTTCAAGCATCAAGGGGCGGTTTGTTTGGAGGCAGAAGCCAGAACCCAGACTGCAGCTAGCATGGCTGCTAACCGCTGTGAGTCCCGGGTATCTGAAGTGGCCGACGGACGATGGCGATATACATGGCAGGAAATTAAAAGTTAGGGTTTGACATCCAAGTGAAAGTTGTCGGGAGGAAGAAGTATTTTCCCACAGACTAGGCATGTGTAGGTTTACTGGACCTTTTCAAATAAAATACATGCACCAGTAAGATCTTTTCCCAGCATAAAAGTTTGGAGAATGTTTTTCGAGAATGTTTTGGTCTGAAGTATTTCCAGTTTAAAATACACCTAGACGATTGGCATTCCCTGACTTCCTGTTGGAGAGTTGCTGTTGTGGTAATTTTCACAAACCAACTCTTTTAGGTACCTGCCAGTAAATTGGTAGAGATCCAGTTTGTGTGTACTGTATATTGTCACAACAAACTGCTCTTTGAATATGACAGGACTTTGTATGAGTGTTTCATTTCCTCTCTGTCTCCTTTTATTTCTCTCCTGGTTATATTGCAGCTTCTTCCCACCCTGTTTTCTCTTTAATTCCTCGCTCTGTCTGCCTCTCTCCACTTCTTTTTCTGTCTCATCATTAGTGGCTGTCCCATGTTGAGGGGAGAGTAATCTGAACTACGTGTCCCAGGGGCCCATTCCTTTACTTCCTGCTGTAGGAATAAGCGACCTATTGATTAGTTATCAGCCCGTAATTGGGCTGCGATCTCCCTCGCCCTCAGATATCCCCTAGATATATGACACTCCTGACAGGCTGAGAGGTGGGTGAGGAGGCGGGGGGTGAGGGGTGGCGAGGGGTTCCTCCTGCCTGCCTGCCAACACTTTACTCAACAAAATGTCTTCCTGACCACATAGATGCCAACTGCGGCCCACGTCTCCTTTCCTGCAAAGGGATTTTCAACATCATGCCAGGGAAAGATTATTCAATCTTTCAAATTATACAGCCAGCGTGAGGTCCAGCAGGATTTTATGCTCTGTGTTAACTATGAGCACCCATTTTTGCCATTTTCTCATAGGAATAAACTCTGAAATTGTAATCAGAGTTTTAAAATGAAAATGGTGCGGCTTACCGAGAAAGAAACTTATATAAGCTCAGAGTAAGTACACCATTCGCATATGGATAATTGCCTGTGAGGGATTTCAATACAAATTGAGGCTCAGGAAGCGGATAAGCAACAGGAAGGGTGTCTCTGCTCCTGTGTAAGCATCCAAATCTACTGTGAGTGCGCAAAGAACCATGACTAACTCTTACTAAGTCTGTTTGTGCGTTTTTAGGAAAAGCTTAAAGATACTTTCCTCTCTTCTTCATCTTGCTCCTTCTTGCTGTCATAACCTCCTTTTTTGCCCAAAAAATGTTGTGTCGCTCTCAGGATCTCTTTTTAGTTGGAGACCGAAGTGCATGTATCACTCTCCAAGTGCTCCCACATTTTCCAGTCATTGCCACAAGGTGTTAATTGTGCGTGCTTGTGAGCCTGATCGGAGTTTGCAGAGAGGAGTCGAAGAGGAGACGTGTCCCACCGGGTTCTCCAGACAGACACAACATGTCAAACCCTCCATTTAGCAGGCAGATTAAACCTTATCCCAGCCCTCCCCCTGCTCCCTTGCTCCTCCCGTCTCTCCCTCAAAACCACATCTGATAAACATCTCATTTCCACACTCAATATTGCCATAATCAAAAGTCCACCCATTACATGAAGCTTGTTCATCATCCTGTTTCAGTCATCCCTCAGTCCGGTAACGATCAACCTGTTTTCCCTCTGTTCTCCTCCCCCGCTGTCCCCCAGAGAAGTGAATATCCCAGTGGAAGTGCATTTGTCTCCTGGCATTAATCTAGCAGAGATATAAAGGATTGTTGTATGAGGCCGTGGTGTTCTGTGGGCTGTATTGTCTCTGCATCTCCCTCTGTGACAGAGTGCAGAATAACGCAGAGAGATGTGACTTTAGTTTGCCTGCTTGCTCACACACTCCTCCGCTTACCAGGCAAATGATTCTTCAATTTCTGAGGAACAGATGAGAGGATTATCACAGGGAGGTTAAAATTAATATTTACATTCGTCTGCAATAATCTTAAATCACACTGCACGCAAAGATGTTTACATTCTCATCTCTTTTTTTTTTTTTTTTTTGTTTCTTCTTTTTTTTT
>OOFC01003584.1:12843-28272 GCA_900323345.1 Pseudochromis fuscus | reverse complement strand
ACATTGCTGTATTGTTCTCAGTGCCCGAGTCAATCCCCGACTAACGTCTGCTTCCTGTTAATGTGGTATTTTAAGCTGAAAGTGCTTTGATGAAAAGAAAACTCCTTCCTGCAGAGTGTGTATAATACTTTGTTGGTTGACTGTTCAGTCTTGCTTTTTTGTTTTCAAATTTCCCATCGAGAGGCTAACATGCTATTTAGCGTTTTAAAAAAACGTAAAACGACAAAACGGTGCTGTTTCCTGTCTTCCCTCTTTATTGTTCGGTTCTGCTGCCGGTCACTTTCTGCCGATTTGCGCATGCGCGACGGTAACTCTACCTGGACAAACTGCCTGAAACACATTGCCAGCCTGTATAGACTGTATATAAAGTAAGTAACGACACACTTCCTAGGAATGTAGTGGAGTCCAAAGTACAATATTTGCCTTTGAAATGTAGCAGAGTGAAAGTCATAAGTTTCCAAAAAAACAAATACTCAAGTAAAGTACAAATACTGAAAAAAATGTACTTAAGTACAGTTCTCAAGTAAATATACTCCGTTACTGTCCACCACTGCCCCACACAACCACCATGTTCAGGTTTTGGAGCCAGAAGTGACCATATTTGGATATGAGGGGAGGAGTGAGGAGGTGGGTCTGACCCTTGACCCCAAGGACACTGCCCAATGTGTCAATCAAACTGATCACGTTTCAACCATGAAATCATGATTAAAAATGATTGAATTGGAGTCAGTTGGAGACAGAGGTTTTTGGAACCAGCATCTAGTGGCCACTGGTGGTATTGCACGGTTTTGCACTTGCACTGCATTGGCTTCACTTTTGTGGTCTGGTTGTTTTGTCCATGAAAGTTATCCTATCAGTCTTGTGTGAAAAAATCCAGTCCCCTTTATTTATTAATTTTTTGCTTGGTTGGTCAGTCCATTTTCCCTGCAGGGTGCCGTAGCAGGTACCATTTCACAGATTTTGCCACTGTGCAGTTTGACATTCGTGAGTCAAATCCTGACAACGCACAATCATTGCAGATTCATTTGTGACTATGAAGACTCAACTTTGACCTTGAAGTAATTGTGACAAGAGATAATTTAAATGAAAAATGATCAATGCTGCCATCTTTCTAAAAAAAATATCATGTAATATCATGAGTTTGGACATCTATTCCAATACAGTGCACCATGCTTGGACTTACTCTCTTAAGGCACTATATAGATCATTTCATCATACCATGAATATTTCAGAGCTTTTGAAACAGACTCACAGACACTCCACCTCACTAAGATTCAGTCATTTTGAAATCTCAGCCACAAACAAGTCTTTACAACAACAACAACAACAACAACAACAACAACAACAACAACAACAACAACTGTATTTTGTCCTAATTTCAGTCATTACTAAGTAAGCAAGTGTTTACATGGCCCCTCACCAGATCGAATGTCTAGTCCAAATAAAAATGTATCATGTCATGTAGCCACTATATATGTATGTCAGGATATTGTGTGTGCATTGTGTGGGGAGTCAGGGAGCTGAGAAGAATTCTAATGTCCGTGCACAATGGACTGAAAAGTACTGTTACCTGAAGAACTTTTTATTCATACAGACCCAGTGTGGAGCTGTCACAAGACGAAGGAACAGGGCGTCATCTCAGAACAAGATGTCCTGTTGTGGTGCCCCTCCTATGCACTGTCAAGCTAGTGACCTAATGATGACGTCTTTAAAGCCACCGTCTGGGTAAACTCTGGGCACACTCAATTTCATCATTGCAGTGGCAGCAGAAGTCGCACAGTTTAGCTTTGAAGGTAAGAAACATAAAAGTGTTGACATACTGAATAAAAATAAACTATTCAAAAAAATCACATATGTCCCTTAGATGTTTCCGTTATATTGTCCACATCATGTGGTATTAAAATGTGTCCATAATTAATTAATGAAGGAAGGAAGGAAGGAAGGAAGGAAGAAAAGCACAGTTCTGGTTGGTGCAGAGGAGTCGACCTGTCACCATGTTGACATCCCTGCTATTAGAGGAACATTCTCAGGTGCAGTGGCTGGCAGTCTCCAGTGTTTACCGGGGAGCATCATTAGCCCGGCGTCTTACAGCCTTAAAATGTCATATATCCACAGTAATGAACTGTGAGAGCGCGCACTATTCCCAAACTTCCCCGCTGCAGCACCCACATTAATCCAAATGCTCAAACTCTGCAACTCGAGTCCCTCCACTCATTAACAGTGGCAGATATCAAGATAGGAATAATGAGGAAGTGCCCGCAAGTCAGGACATATATTAAAGAAATAGAAAGTGCAGGGGAGAGAGAGAGAGAGAGAGAGAGAGAGAGAGAGAGAGAATAAATCCCGTCATAAATGGGAAAACACCCTGGAGAAATGGCTCAGGCTTGGATGACAAACAGCATGCATTCATATTGTTTGGAGATGGTGACAGCCTCGTCTTCTAGTGCCAGAAACATAATCATAGAAATGTACAGCCCATGTGTAGTACTCTAACTAAATGCACAATTTCAACAGCGTTCATGTTTGTAAAAAATGTTCATAAGATTCAGTTTGGACGCTTGAGAATTTTATGCTGTTTTGTTTGAGAGAAAAAAAAAAAGACACAAATGATATCAAACAGCATGTTCAAGCACGTTCTGGTATAATAATAAAGGTGGCGCTGTATACATCAAAATTCAGTTCCACTGAATCACATTATAGTAGATGGAGTTTGGAGTAGCAATAGTCTTGCAACAAATTTATTTATACTATTTTATTTACTCACATATTTTTATATATACAGAGAATATTCCAGCTACAATCCAGAAATCAAATACATGACATTGTGAACCCAATGCAGAGGAATGTAACCAACAGTGCAACATCTCTTCAATAGATGTAACAAAATAACAGATGAACTGCTTTTTTTCCAATGCAAACCATATGATTGGTTGAGGGGAGTGCAGGAAAAAAGGAGAGTCACATGCACAATACTAAAACAGGCTGGCAAAATAAACAAAAGTGTATTTTTTAATGAAGAAAGTGGTACAGAGTGATAACTAAAGGCACTGCAGTAATGAGGAAGTTCAAAAAAACAGTGATCCAACAAAAGATAATCAAAAGCAAAAACAGAGAGAAACTAACACAGGGAGAATGGAGAAGACACCTGGAAACCAGGATATGGACACAGGTGAAGGAACCAGCAGGGAGAGACACACAAACAAATGATAAACAGCAGACACACTGACTGAAGGGAGGAGGGGTGGTAGGGAACAGGTGAAACACAGGGGCGTGGGGCAGGGAGTCAAACAGAGTGAGTTACAACAAAGTCAGGAAGTAAAACACCACAAGTTACACAAGCAAAGTAATGAAGAAAATAAACTAGGAAATAAATATCACCAAAATCTGCCTTGTCGTGAACATTATGCTACTTTTTTTTTCTTTATCTCTATGAGGAGGTTATGTTTTCACCTGTGTTAGTTTGTTTGTCCATTTGTCCATCTGTTAGCAACAGAATCCAGCTCAGTGATGATTTTCCAGAGAGACAGGATATTACCCAAGAAACAAACGAGTATATTTTGGGCAAAATCAGACGATGGGAGATCCATGAAATCCCCATCTGTTATAAATGTTTTAACAAAACAACAGCAGCACTGCTTCACTACAAGAGGGAAACCATGTTCAGTCTATTGAAGCAGTACAGCTGGATTATGCCTTGGCAGATGTTTATATTCAGAGTGCTTTGTAGCTGTAAATTTCACTAAAAGGTGATTGTTTCTGTTCCAAAAACTGAGATGATAACAAGTCCTGATCAGTAAAAATTGCGACCCAGGCCTCAAAGTGACCTGATATATCAAATGTAATTGAATTAAAACCATCTGACAATCCCATCCAATAACACTTATTGGATGGGATGCCATAGATTTAGAGGGTGATTAGACATTCAGTTTCACTCAGATACTGTATGTGTTTTTATGATTATTTTGTTTTATTATGGCAAGAACATTAAAGGAAAGACATGATGGATAGGTGAGAAAAACATGCAGCTTTCCTTAAAATAATTAGCTGCATTAGAAAATCCCACAAAATGCAACTACAAATCTCTGTGCAGGTATTTAATGATAGAAGTTCAGAGACTATTATTCAAATTCAAAGTGTCATCAACTTCACAGGCTTCTTATTACACATCCATCCATCAGCAGAGGAGATAATATATGAATATGAAATCTTGCCAAAGCATTACTGAGCAAGTATTGACTGAATATTGTTTTTGATTTCAGAGCATCACAATATATTGCAACTCATTACACCGCTGCACTGTCAAGATAATATGTCACGCCGCTCATCTTTTGATGAATATGAAAGCCAAATGGCCAGGGTCCATCTGTGACTCAGAGATTTATCACAAGTCCACCTTGTGCAACAAATTTAACTGTGCTCGTTTAAATTTCACCTGTCACCTCCTCATATTATACATAACTTTCAAATTCTAGTGTGACCAAGCAGAATTTTTAATGAATTAAAGTTTCGCCCACTTGAAGATCGCAGAGTTTCGCATTTTTGTTTTTCACATTAACCAGAAAAAGGAAGAACTGGCCCTTTTTTATATTTAAAGTGAGGAAATCATGTGAATCAAAAATCTCAAAGTTATTACATTGAAACATCAGGTAGTACCAAAACAACCGTGACTATGTGTGGATATTCAGCCCAGTCTGCCAATAAACCAACTCCTGTTTACAAAGCTTTCTATGACCAGCGGTGATTAATTGTATCTTTCCATTGACTTTCATTTCTTTTGCACCTTTAAAATCCATTATTATTCACAGTCAGTTATCCAGTTGTGTGGTAAGCAAAGCCAGTTTCTATTTTCAGAGCCGAATCAGAGACTTGTGTGAAGCTTTCACGCTGATGCTGTGCTGCACTACATTGTTTACAGGAAGTCAAGTGCACGTTAGCCATGACTCAGCAGGACTTGCTAAAAAAAAAATAAATGAGCTCCTGTCAGGTTTTTCAATGCATGAGTGAGCTCATGTGTGCAGCTTAGTTGTGCATGAGAGGCACTTTCCAAAAGGGATTTATTTGGCAATAGTTTGGCTATGACAAACTCCTGAAACCAAGATTAGACATTTTTTTCCAATTGTTAATATACTCTTTGCATTTAATGTTCCTGTGAATAAAACAACCACTGCTTGAGCTGAAAGAGAAAGATGAATGAGCTTATTTTTATTTTTTTTGTATTATAATTGATAAAGAAGAAGGAGCATTGATGTGTTTAATGCCTTTTGGACAACAATGGGGAAAAAGCCTCAATCAGGCACAGCCACTAAATCCATTCTTTGTTGTTTTTGGTCTGTTCATGAGATCTGTTAACAGTAAGAAAAATATAGAAAACCATCTGAGTTATCCTTCAAAGTGGTGTGGGTGCTTCATTAAAGTCTGCGTCTGATCAGCGTTAATGTTTGGGAAAAGGCAGCCAGTCTTAAAATCTCTGTTCTCTGTGAAGCCATCTGACGATTAAAAAACAAGATTACAGACAGAAGATCTTATTTAAAACAATCTCAGCTGTTTCTTTTTTAGGTACAATATGGAATGAGGAAAATCGGAGATAATGATGAAGATAATATGTATGCTTTACTGAGCAAGACCTCTTGTCCTCCATTATAGCTGTCATAGCAGGGTGTCATTTAAAAGATCTCCTATTTAAAAAAACTGGGTAAAAAAAGTCACATAACATACACACAGTGATGGGAATAACGGCATTAAATTAATGGCGTTACTAATGGCATTATTTCTCTGAGTATCTATACTAATTACTATTTCCATCGTCACAACGTCGTTACCGTTACCGACAATTAAATTGATAGCATTATAAACTATAGCTACTGAGTGACGCTCTTGTCATCTGACTTTGCTCTCAGCCACAGGAGCTGCAAATCTGCTCTAGCTGCTGACAGGAAGTGGCATGTGTCAGTCTAGTCACCGTAATTCCTCAGCCACTTGATTCCAGTTGATTCTGAAAGCAGAGCTTCCATACACTACCGTAAAGTAGGTAATATGTATGGACGCTGCACGTCACGGCATGACTCCATCCCCCTGTATTACCGCCGTAATGTATGTAATATATCTAAAAGGGATTTTGGATATATTAATTTCCCCTCTGGGGATTATTAAAGGAATATCTTATCTTATCTTATCTTATCTTATCTTATATACGCAACGTTGGACTTGTTGGCTTTCAGAATCAGCTGGAATCACGTCGCTAGCGAACATGGCCGAGGAATTACAGTAAGTTGGTTTATGGTAGTCACTCTGTATTGACGGTGATACACTCATTGTTAATATTTCCCAAAATAGAGCGATAAGGAGATTGTCAGAGACTTCAGTCATTTTAATGACTAAAAGAGGCTGTTCTTTGGCAGCAACCAAGAAGCAGTGGTGAGTTTAACATTCATATTACATTTTATTGTATGAGACCACTTCTCCTAGTAGCGGGATTTCTGCATCACTGTAACCACGGTAAGTCAGCTGGCTGCTTGTGTTGTTACCCTCGTGTTTGTCTGCACACAAGGTGCGTTTATGGACTCATAGCGGGAGTGAGCCCCACCAAATTTAGATGTCCTTTGCGGTCCATGGTCTGCAGCAGTGGCGAGTCTGGAGGGAAAGTTGGCGTTTTTAAAGTGGAAGTACAGACACTACTTTATTCTCCTTGATGTAAAAGGCAATAATGTACTTGTGAAGAGTACATTATGTCCTGGAGGAAGTGTTTGTCCATGTCTGTTGTATGCAACTCTGATCTAATGAAGCATCTGTCAACAGCACACGCTTCAACAAAACTAGTGGCAAAAACGGCCATATTTAAACCTGTTTTTTTTTTTAAAAAGTAGTGCAATAGTTACTTTCCCTGGTAACTAGTTACTTTTATAGTGGAGTAATTCAGTCACTAACTCAGTTACCTTTTGAGAAAAGTAACTACTAACTATAACTGATTAGTTTTTAAAAGTAACGTGCCCAACACTGCATACACTAAATGTGGTAAGACAAATAGGATATTTGCACAAAGTATGTTCAGGTTTGTGTTCATGGAGTTGAACTGATGGTAAATGACATGAGCTACTACTAGACCATATTTACACTCAATCTAGACTCCAATCAATTTATCTCCCAGATGCTCCTCACACTGACAACTTGTTCTCTTATCTCCTTAACACTCAATCTCCTGTGTGTTGTGTGGCTGGAGCACAAAAAAAAAGACTAATTTACATCCAGGACGGCGCTTGGCAGTTAGCTTGTTTTGATCACCAAGCTGGATTATTATGATTTGTAGAAGAAATCCATTTCTAAAAGTGGCATAAAGTAAAGAGTTTTATTGGCTTTAGAGCAGTTTCAGGATCGCTGGCATGACTTTGCTGCTGTGACTTTTGTTGCCCTGACACTGTGTGAATCTGTGTTTACGAACAGAGCGCTCTCGCTGGGTGATTTTACCTGAAGCAATGAGCAAATGTTTTCTTTTTTTTCTTTTGAATGTGACAATGTCTGTGCTCTCTCTGCTTGTCTCGCACGAAGATTGCTGCCTTGTGTTTAGTAGTGTGTTTAGCAAGTGTTGCAGTAACAATAAATGATGGAGATTGTGTGGGAGAGAATGTGGAGGCGGAGAGGAGGCGGAAAACAGGAAATAAGGGTTTTGTGAGAAGGGTAATTACTGATTGGGTCTAGCTGGGAGCGGAAATTGCCTCGGCGATATTTTTCGTGTTGTCCGCGCAGATGGAAAATGCAGATCCAAAAAATGAAAGGATGCTCATATTTTTATGTAGTTTATAAAATACCAGAACGTCAGATACAACTTTGCTTCCCAATACTTCCAAAATATTTCACAAAAACTGTATTTTTTTTTATTTGGCGGAGCATGAAGGGTTTATGTGTTGAACTGGACCAATGTGAAAAATAAACACACATACCATCCAAACAAGAACTGGTGTTAGTTCTGTGCTGGTGCTAGAGCTGGTGATTAGTTGGTTCAGATCCCGTTTCTCCTATGAACCAGTTTGCTTTTCCATTGGTAAGGAGCCAAGTTGGGGCCATGTCACGTAAAACGTCAGTATATCGCTGCGTGGGTAGCCGGTTCACAACAATGACAAACTACTGTTACCCTGTTACTATCAGTCCATGAAAAAAATATTTTTTCCAACGGATATTCTAGTTACAACATGATTGAGTTAACAAAGCAGTTTTGCATTGCTACGTGTGGTATTTATTCAGTTTTGGGAAATCACTATGTCCTTCTGGCAGCATATGACGGCCAAGTGCATTCAGCTCATCATGTGCATACAAGTGCTGTTCCTGGTTTTGCAAGCCTACATTGCAATCCACAGCCAACACCTCCAACTGTTAGTGGCTACCCTATTTTCACTACTCTACTCTTGTACTTTTGCTAGCTGTGTTTCCACTGTCGCTCCCCACCTTCTGGTGTAGTCGCTGCTTAGTTGGTGCTAAGCTCCTGCCCAGCAAGGAGTTGGTGCCTGCTTAGCACCGGTTTTAGCAGCTGGAGCTGGTGCTCACGACAGTGGAAACACAACAAACTGGGGCTAAGTCAGGAACTGGCTCCGAACTCGCACCAGTTCTTGGTTGGTGGAAAAGGGGTATTAGAGAGCACAAACCTCCGATATTGCTGCCCTCTTGTGGTCACTGCTCGAGTAATTTTCGGAAATTTCAGTTTTGTTTTGTTTTTTTTTTTCATATCAGATCCCATCTTCTAATCTTGGCCAAAACATACCTTTTGTTCCTCGGGTAAGACTTTATCTCTCAAAAATAGTTGTTTTTCTGTAATATTGTTAACAAATAAACAACAAAACCATCTTTGTAATAGAGGTAATATTACCAAAGAAAAAAAAAATGTCAAAGCAAATTGCATCACTGATTTCAAAAAATATTTCTTATGATATGTGTTTGTTTGTTTGTCGGGGGAGGGAAAATAATTTCTGCACATAAATGCCAACAGCCAACAAGGTCGCTCTCTAGGCACAGCAGTGTTTTCAATGCTCAACTTTATTTCCCCATTAAAAAAAAAAAAAAATCTTGCATTTAGCTTGTTATCACTTTCTTCTAATCTTTTATCCAGGACAGTAGATGAATAGAAATCCCGTTTATTTTTTTTCTCTCAGCAATTTTTTCTCCTCAGCTCACAGTTGAGCTGCAGCGGGGCAGCGGCTTTGATGGCTCCCTGGCCTGGAGTGGAGCTGCCGACCCACACACAGGGCGGCAGTGGGCAGGTGCAGGAAAAGGCCCTGATAATTGGCTGGCTAGTGTGGCCAGGCCTCCGGTGGGGCTGGGCTGCGACTCCTGAGGAAGACACACAAAATGAGCTACTGCATCAAAAATTGAGGTTGGCAACCTCAATGCACGTCTGGGCGATTTTTCAAATGAGCATTTCTCGGCCCCAGAGGAAACCACGGCACTCCTGCTATCATAAGCAATTGGAATAGAAATGGACACAAAATACTTTTTTTTTTTTTCCTGGCATGCATAAGTAGGTTGGGCAAGGGGGCAAGCTGTGATGTTCAAAGAGTGGTGGATAAGAGAGCAAGAACAAAAAGAGACACGTGTTTTATTTTCTAAAGAAATGAGGTTAGCATATTTTTTGTGACTGAAGTTTTTTTCTTTTAAGCCCCACATCTCCTCTTCCTGTCCTTTAAAGAATGAAAAAAAGATCAGAGCAATGGGCTTTGAGTCCTAATAAGAACTATAAGGGCTGTGTGGTGCATTTTGTCGCCACTGACAGAGCTTTGAAAGCCCTGAGCAGAAATAGCTCAGTTTCCCACATCAGAGCTTCTAAACCTCTTTTAAAAAGTTTGATAAATGTTACTCTAGACATGTGTGTTATCAGCCTCCTTTAATCCAAAGCAGCTATAATAACACAAGGGTCTGCATTGTTTTGCAATTGCAGAGTAAAACGTTGCAGTTTAGCTTGTTTAACATGACAAATTTTGAACACAGGAAATCTGAATGATATTTCAGGTGGGATTTCATCACATTGTTCAGAGATTTGATTAAATCCCTCAGAAGTGTGTGTGTGTGTGTGTGTGTTTTGGAAGGTACTGACTCTCTAGCGAAGTACACTTTCACCCACAACTCACTGGCACAGAAAGAAAGAGGCGGTGGGAGTGTTTGGAAATGAAAGAAGAAGAAGAAAAAAAAGATTTTGTAAAAAAGATTTTTGCAAACTGATATCTGAAAGCATAACTCAAACCTACCCTGTGTGGTGGAAATTATACCCTTGTTCAACTGACTTTGCAAACAGCAAAAAAATGCTTTGAGGAAAACATAATTGCAGCTGGATGACATTGTTTATTAACATAATGAGGAAACAGTAATTAACATATTTGGTGCATTATTTACTTGGAATGTTCCTGTGTTGTGTTTACGGACCACATATTTTGCAGAAACATCAAATTGTCCAGGACATTATTCAGTTATGACAACATCATTAGTCAAGTTTTATTTGTTTACTCATTTGCAGCACTGTGTGGTCAAGATGTGGTAAATACAAAAATAAAAATCGGTTTTCCATTTTATTTTTTTCTTAACTTTAACCAGGCAGTCCAAACCTAACCATGGACTGGGTTTCTGAATGTCTCTGGTGTGAGAGCTTTGTGTGCCTGCAGGGCATCCAACTCCACATCCTCCTCCGTATTCTTATGGAATTGAATATGTGATGTTTCTTCCATTAAAATCTGGTGTTTCATCAATAAAAAGTTTTCCAGGGTGAAAAAGCAATCACAGAGGCACAACCATGCACACAACAAGACTTCGGTATGAATAACTCCTATTAAAAAGGCCGTAACTGACAGGCTTATCCTAACAGCTGAAAACACCTAGTAACAGAAAGTTAGCCAGAGAAACCAGTGCACCAATCAAACGAGGGGTAAGTTATACTTCCCACGGGAAAAAGTTAGATCCAAACACACAGCTAAAATGCTGCCAACAGAGCGGCCCACTGGCACTGGTTATTTTGTGTCCCTCATCCCATCCACACCTGGCCGCTGATGGCTGAGTGAAGTCAGCTGTGCTCAATCACTGGCTTCACAGGGGGAAGGAGCGATGCCCGGGACAGAGGAGAGAGAACAACACACACACACACACACACACACACTACAGCTGAAACACTCCCTCCCATAACTACAAACCAGTGTTTGCAGAAGAGGGTTACAGAAACAGCACACAATTGTGGCTCGAGAGATTGAAACCACACATATCTGCAGCTTGTGGGTTATACAGGAAAGTAAATTTTGCCATAAGCCATCGTGACACTCTCCTATAAAGAACTTCTGGGCTGAGTTCACATCAGGTTGACTGTACTGCACTGTGTGGGCCTTCTGACATTTAGAATGACTCAAAAGTATTTTAATGTTTCACAGAAGGAGTAAACACATTGATTTTTACATATAACTCCCACTACTACCACTTAAAATTTCTTGCTCTGAAGATATTCTCTATTTTACATATACAAAGTAAAACAGCTACCAATGAGACACGGGATGAAAAACAAAAAACAAAAAACTTTGAGAATAAATTTTCTTTTACTCTACTTTTAAATTTGTATTATTTACTTTTTTGGCCACTTAGGGGCAGTGAACAAATGGCAAACAAAGTTAGCCACATTAGCTAAAATGTCAGTCGCACTCGTTAGCTCATGTCATTCAATATATTCAATAGACAAAACTAATGTGATGTCACCCATTCATCTATGGACTTGAAAGCAGGAGTTTGGCATTTGAATGCCACCATGTTTTTTTTTTTGGAGCCAGAAATGACCATATTTGGATATGAAGGGAGGAGTAAAGAGGAGGGTCTGAGCCTTGAACCCAAAGACCCTTAAAGCTACTAGCAGCTTGAACAGAGCTCAGTGAGGAGAGGGTACAGCATACCAAACGATCCAAGAAAAAACAAAAAACCACAACTTGCTAATAGAGGCTAAAATCTTTAATTCCCTCTGATACTTTGAGGTGATACAAGGAAACCCTTTGTCACTGCCTTTAAAGGCGACCAATGGAACAAGTTAAACACAGCTGAAGTAATTTTCTGAAGCTAAAGTTTTATTCTTTCTTCTCCATTATCTAAAATATTCTGCTCACTGCCGGGCTCCTTTCAAATCTGATGATTTGGTGAAAAAGGCTCGCCCCAGATCCAGTTTGCATGTCACGCCTGAACAGTACTTGGCAGAGCTGATTGAGGAACACATTTGCATTTGGCCGACCAAATCACTATTTTTATAGACCTCTTTCGCAATTACATATTCTCTGTGTTAATGTTACTTTCAGATGGAATTAGTTCTTTATGTGCTCCGATGCTTGTAGTCCATTAATTTAGTTTTATTGCCTCTAAATTAGATTCACTTACTCCCTCTGGCAAGGAAGCATAATGTGCATAAAAATAACTTATACCCCTAAACATTTGTTCTCAAAATATTCATCTCAAGTACACTGCAGGTAGGCCACATGCATGTCAATAACCTTCAAAACTCCTTCCTGTTTCTGACGTTTATTATGATATGAACTGAATAACTCTGGCTTTTCCATTTGACTTCCTCTAAAAGTCAGAGGCGGCCTCTGCCTGGCGAGGACGTCATGTCTCACCTCCTACCTGAGTTTCTGAGGGAATGTTTTCTCTGTGGATCTGGCATTGAGGTAATGATAACATTGTCACCTTCACCCACCACTTTCTGTGCAGACGGTGCTCTTTCCCTTTTATCCTTTAACATTACGCTTTAGTGCTCCTATTAAGGCATTATGAGTTCGCAGGAGTGTTTTCTTTCTGCTAGAGAAAGAGCTGCGACTCCTGGGGTCACTTTGGGAATTGTGTGCGATGGCAGCCTGTGTGGTGAACTATGAAGTACATTTTCAAAGAAGCATACTGTTATAGGACTAAGCTGAGGAGAAATAACAACGCTGAATAATAAAAGCAAAGCTGCACATGTTGATTGCAGAAATAGTTTGACTCTCAAATCACAGGATGTGCGCCTCTCGAGGACAGAAATGCTGCCACTTGAAAGTTAGGCATCCGTCAAGTAAAGAATTTAAATCAGCCCACTGAGTTAGAATGAACGAGAGTTTTTCTGACATTACAAAGTAACAATAGACCAAACATTTCAAAAAGAACATGGTTGATTAAAATTGCAACCATTAATTCAAGCAGCAATTTAAGAATCAGGAGTGATTTTTTATTTTATTTTTTTTTCTTGAAGGTGAACAGATTTGCTTAATTAATTATGGGAAATTTAATGTTCACATGTAGTTTAGACCAACCTCTGTGGGCCGGATGATTAAACATTAACAAATCTTCAGATATCAAGAACAATTAATTTAAATTTGCGCATTGAGTCAACTCAGCAGTGAAACATGAAATACTCAGTGTCAGTGTTGTGCCTGAACAAATTCATTGAACACTTGGTCATGAACTTGTTCTTATTTTGGGCAAACGTGAACTGAACGTACTGTATTTCTGCCTGATGAACGTAACTGTGAGCGCGCTCATTCTGGCGTCTGTGAACGGCGCTCTCTCACAGTTTAACTTTGTTTAAAAGAGGCCAGATTTCCATAGAGCCTTCCAGGCGAAACCCAGGCTAAACCGCACCCATAGACTGTAATGAGCACACTGTAAATGGGCCTTAATATGTCGGGGGAAAACACCCAATCTGGCAACGGCAGCCACCACAGAGTCACACCGCCGCATGTGTCATCACAATGCGATGCATCGCGGCAAAAACAAATGGAAGACAGCAGCGCTACCTCAGACTCTGCCTCCACGATTCATCTTTGTATTATTACTTCAAAGAATTTCATGAAAAGGTCAGTGATGATGCAGGTGGGAAAATCTTACCCTTTTGTGTAAACTTTGCCGCCGGCTTTCAAAAAGCAACTCCGTACATCAACAACTTCAACAGCAAACCTGAGACGGCACATTGAACTAAAGCACCCGGCCTCTGGACTTTGTTAACAGTATACTGCATAGGGATGGGTACTTTTCACATTTGAACCGATATGGTACCAATTCCTGGTACCTGGGAATCGATACCGGTACTCAACGGTACCAATTTTCGGTACTTTTGTGTGTTTATGTAATAAAATCTCTAAATTTTTCAATGTAACCTATTAATTTCTCAATATATAGACTTATATAAAGACAAATAAATCAAAACAACATCCTACTGTTTGTTTTGTATCGTTGCAGTTGCTTCTTAAGCCTTGTACAATTATACAACTAATACCAACAAAAACAGTATAATCAAAGTGTATTCATATTGTGGGCATTTTGCTCTCAAAATTTAAAACTTTTTTCTAGTATTCTCTGTTTCAGTGGAAATCCATAAGATCTGATGTTCACTAGTCCTTACCAGCCAGTCAAAATAGGTTAATTCTCACTTTTCTTTTGAATATATATTTTTGGGCCTTTAATGTTTTTGATGGGGACAGTGGAGACAGGAAATAGGGAGAAGAGGGAACGACATGCTTTAAATATTCGCTCCCATGGCCGCTACGTTGGGAGCTTCAGCCCGTTTGTGTGTGGCCGCTCAGCCGGCTGAGCTACTGGGCACAGGGCTGATGTTTTCTGAACATCGTGATTTCCCAAAACTGAAGAAACACCACACATAGCACTACAAATCTGCTTTGCTAGCTTAATCATGTTGTAACTAGAATATTCACTGAAAAAAAATTTTTTTTTTGCATGAACCGCCGTTAGTTATACCGCCGCCGGCACCTCCGTCATTATAAGCTAACAGGTGCCGTCTTTCAATAAAAGTTAGAAGTGCTTCCTGCCGCTGACCTTGCACTTCACGTCACAAATATTGCAGCGAGTGTAATTTGCATCACATTTTGAAAAGTGGAGCCGCACTTTTGACCGCTCTATCAGCCATGCTCACTTTGTTGACTGAACCCGCAGCTACTGACGTCTGGTGCGTGCAATGCTGTGTTCAAGTCCGGCATGGAAAATCGTCTACTCTTCCACTCCCTCACAGTCACAATGATGAGTTTAAGCACCGAAACATGGCACCGTTTGATTTTACGTGAATCGGTACTCGGTAGTACCGACGGAATTCGGTCGGTACCTAAAAAAGTATCGATTTTGGTACCCATCCCTAATACTGCAGTTCAGAATGGTCTTCTTGAGGGTTTAACTGTTTTAAGTTGTAATGTGTTTGTAGAGCCTGCAAAAATGAAAAAACCTTTGCACCTTAAGTACTACTGTCCTGTTTTTGTTTGAATAATTCCTCATTAAAAAAAACATTCAAGCAGCAAATATTTCCTCATGTTTTTCAGAATATACTGTAGGAGTCGAAGCTGCAGCTGGCTACTAGTGTGGACTGAATGGGTGGCAACGAGGGGGAAATGCCAGTAATCTGAGGGTAATAGCTCGCAGCAACATATTGAAAAAAATAAAATAAAATTTTGGAAGTGT
>OOFC01003573.1:0-11449 GCA_900323345.1 Pseudochromis fuscus | reverse complement strand
GCAGAGTGGGTGGTGGGTCTTCTCAAGGGTGCTGACAGCTGGGGTCCCCATGCATGCGGCATCTATCCCCTTTGCCTCCTACATACTCTAATGCCCTTCACTGACCAGATTAAAGCCCAAATGACAAACGCACAAGGGCTGGAAACATCTGTTCTGGAACACACTGTCCGTCCCTCCCCATGTCGAGCTCTGTTGGTCACTCCTCAGTCCCAGTCCCCATGCGGACAACATCTGCACCAATGGACTAGTGCACATTAACTACTGGAGCATGAGACCAAGCTAACCCACTAACCATGGCGGCATCATCCTTCACACAGGAACACAATTGCTTTATAAAAACCCCCTTTCTGTTTTGTTTCCCTACCTGTAACCAAAACGACTATTTCGTCTTGACAATTGGTTTCCACGGCAATATGTTGATGCAATTCTGAATTTGGTCTCAGCATCTGTGTTATCACGCGCCATCTCTTGCCTTCCCCGGTGAGGTGTAATAGGGTTACGGCAAAGAAAATGTATGAAGAGGAAACAGCAAAAGGGTTGTGGCTTCCATGAAAATGCTGCCATTGTGCAATCTCTACTTAGCCTTGTTGTGCCTGCTTCACATTTACACTCAATTTAGCCTACAACAACCCTTTTCTTAGCGTACATAGCAGCCGGGCCAGTCTCTTGTCAGACTAAAGGGAAAAAAAATAAAAAAATACTGGTTGTCTCAAGAGTCTTTGGCAATAAAATGTTTCACTCCTACAAAAAATGCAATTACACGGTATGCCATCCTTCACTGTGAAGTAGTGTAGAGTGTCTTTAAGTATGAAGTTAAGCCATCGCAGACCCTGTAGCTCACGGCATGTGCTTCCTATCACTTTTAATTCAGATAAGGGGTTTTTACAGTTGGCAATGGAGCTTCGTAGCTGCACACACAAATCTATAATGTAGGATTCATCAGAAATATAATTTTTACCGCAAAAATGTGACAGATTTTGAAGCTAAAGGATCACAGTGTGGTTTGAGGGCACAATGGGTGTGATGTGTTGGAGATCACACACAAGTATTTAAGGTGCAGAATTATGTGAATAAGACCGAAGCAAAGAAATAGCGTCAGCATACTTTGAGTTTAGGATTAGTAAGGCATGCCGTGCAGGATGGTGAGCATATGTCTGACTATCAGAAACCCCACTTAGACCTCTAACAGGAGTTGTCCAGTCCTCTGCCCATGCTGCACCAACAGTAAGTGCTTCACACAAACAGACACATGTCAGATAGGATGGAAGGTTATTTGCCACCTTGTTGCAATTACACCCTTTACAACAGTGGAAAATGAATCGACACACATCGGGTTGTAGCACTTTGTCGGGTTTTTTTTTTTATATATCAGCACTTTGTAGCACTTTTCATAGCAGCGCTCACTCTGTCTTATATGGAGCATTTATTTATGAAATAACCAGGTAAAAAAAAAAAAAAACAACAGATGCTTGAGAGTGTGGGTTCGGGAGCTGGATGAAAAGAAAGATGCTATGTTCAGTGGATTTCATGAATTAATCAAGCTTCCGGATATTCTCTTTCCTTTTTACTCACTGAGGTGTGCACTGGGGAAGTCTGATGTCACTTTATTGCTGCCCTGGGCCTGGTGCTCTTCGTCTGTTGTGAATCAGAAGATGGGGTGCAGTTGTTGATGATTCCTGGGCAGACTGATGCGATGGAGGTGAATGAGCGGGCGAACGGAAGTCTCGGACGTGACACTTAGCGGTTATAACAGCTCTCTGGCCTAGATTGGGAGGAATGTTGGGTAGGCCACATGAATAATAAACCAACTACAGAGCCCCTCTGGCTGGATGCTGATGTTCCTCACTCTCATCACCCCAGCCAGACTGGAGACCACTGACGGGAGTGGATACTCAATTTAGTGGTATTACAGCATGAAAAGGCAGATATTTTAACACAATGACTCGCTTCCAGTCATGCTTAATCTACAAAAAGAGGAAGAAGGTAACACATTTTTAATACGCAGTTGCTATAGTTCCTGGATTTTTTTTTTTTTTTTTCATGAGTAAATCTGCCTGAAGATGCTCTCTTTACCCAGAGATTGCACATCAATCACTGCACAGCAACAATTATGAACCATTATCATTCTGCTGAGAGACACACGCCTTAGCTTTGTCACACTCAGCTGCACATCCAATCATACATGAGCAAAAACACTCGTGCCCACACTCAGGCAGACACATATATTTAGCGTGAACATGCGAGATTGCGAGGTGTCAGTTTAAATACCCAATTTTACTTCTTTACCTCCCAATCGTAATCCCTCCCATGGACCCTTATATTGATACATGACTTTATATAACTGTTATAAAACAAAGCTGGCTTTCTGAAAACAGAAGGCGACACCCAGCTGCAGCTCCCACAGATGACAGCAGCCATAAGTTACAGCTGTATCTGTAATAGTGTGAAGGCCCCATTCAAGGTCTGCTAATGGAGTAGCTTAAGCCAGCGCCAACTCATCTAAAAGGAGATGTATGGCCATATTTCAAATTCAAATGTAGGGAACACGACTGCATTAAATTATAGCCAATAATGTACTCTGTGTGGCATCACAATATACTACCTTGAAAAGCAGACAGCGACGTGCCATGAATCATTTTGGGATCCATCATATTGAAAATGGATTTTGTGGTTTGGTCTTTGACAAATGCAACCCAAACATGTGCAGCTAAAAGCAAAAGTCTGTGGAAAGGTGAAAGCTGCTGATAAAGGTTGTGAGATGTACATTATTAAACTGGCTGTATTTGAAAGAAACATCCTGACACAGGTTTCTGTCGCACTGCTTACTTACTACAGTAAAACTCAAGGCTACTCTGACATTAGACATATATATATATTTTTATCACTGGATGAGAAATCGGTGGCTGGCAGCTACACCGGTCCACACAGTTTTGCTGGAAGATTTTCAGTCTGTGTGCAGGACACCTCGGGTAGATATAAGTAATCGGTTTATTCACAGCAGCAATCCTCAGTCGTACGCTGTGACAGGTGCATGTGACCCAATATGACCTTTGACAGTGTTTCCACCTGAACACAGTCATCCAGTCAATCTGTTCTCACCTTCAATTATTTTAATTTTTTATTTATTATTGTCAGTCGTAGAATTTCAGATATAGTCCTAAACTTGACTATGCTCTTAATAAAACAGTATAATCAAGGAGGTACAAGACTGTGAAAGCAAAAAATAAATAAATAAATAAATAACTGACCACAAAACTGAACTACGCTTTATAATTTAACCATATTTTTTTCCCCACAAAAGATAATTTCTATTTACAAGCCCTCCTGTCTGCCATTGACTTGTGTCATTGAAAACTGTCCTTGACAAGACTGGAGTTGCCTCTTCAAGGGGAACCAGATGTATTAGTGAGTTGGTGTATTTTTATTAAAAGTAAAATAAATTATGCACTGGGCTGGATTAAGTAGAATTATTACAGAGAAATAAGACTGTCAACACTCCCAGTTAAAAGCAAATTTCTACATACATACCACGAGCCTCTGTAAAAATTAGAAAGCCACAACAAGCTTCAGCACAGTAAATCGAGTTAGTATGCTTCTTCACGCCAGGCATATGTTTCTTCCAACCAACTGTAAGAAAGTGCACCAGAGCTCTTAAAGGTGTTTGCATGGTCCAATTAACACCAGATGCTAGCCCTTAGCTAACTTACCGAACCTCAAAATGCACAGACCTCCAAGGAGTGAGCATGGTCCAGTTAGCACCAGATGCTAGCCCCTTATCTTACTGTCTTCAGCCAAAAAATATCCATAAATTAGTTCCACTCGACTGCCCTGGCCACCTCTATATCTGCACTATAATAAAATGAGACCACCTTAAAGAGAGGAAAATAAATGTCCTTTATGGTTCTGCTGACTGCATGACATGATTATTATTGTAATGTTTTACACTGACATAAAGACCTAATAACAAATTAAGAAACATATGCTTTTTATTTTCCATTGAGTGGAATGTTGCACACAAATAATGAAACATCTATCATCTAGAAATCTGCAGGATTGCTAACTACAATTCATTTGTCAAAATGAAAGAGTCATTAAAAAAATACCAGACAGGCTTTTGAGCATTGGATAGCACTTTTATTTAATTAATATCAATAAGTATAAAGTGTTTTTTTTGTGCATATCTGCATTTTTTTTATGCAACTAAGTAAGGACTATGAGTGACATGAGTTGGAAAAAGTTCAACTCTGATCAGACAAAAAAAAAAAAAAGCTGCAGGGTTTTTTTGGCTTTTCTTCTGCTGCCCAATTGCAAGAGCTCAGGGGTTGGCCATCCTGACTCCACTGTCAAGAAAAAAAGGCTACTGAGCGTCCAGAGCCACAGCATCAGATTTAACAAATAACAAAGTGCAAACGTCACACTTAGAGGAACATTGGTGGAGCAGATTTTCTGGGTTTGTGTTTTGTTTTTGATTACATTACATGTAGCAGCTGTAAATAGCCATATGTAGCTTGCTGGAACACAAGTAATTGATGGATGATTACAGGCTGCCTAGCAACAGCAAGATACCCCCACTGCAAAAAAAAGAGAGAAAAAAATGCCTCAGTGTAATTGTGTTCACAAATCCAAGCGGGAAGCATCACTTCTTTCAGTGTAATCACCTCCTAAGGGTTTTATAGAATTATACTCTTGTAGTGCCAGTTTATTGACAGATTTACACATCTTAGTTGTATCTGTCCTTGAAGATAGCTCTTTTGTCTGCTCTGCACTTAAACATATACCTAACGCACTGACTGAAATTGTAGATTATGAACATTTTCTCAGGTTAGACACCACTGAATTATGATTTAATGCAAAACAATGATGCACTGTAGTGTCTCTAAAATTGGCCCAGGAATGCACTTCAGATGTGGATGCTAATGGTAAATGGGCTGCATTTGTTTAGCACATTTTGGTGAAGACATGCAGCAGTAATGAGGAAAAATAACACAAAGTCCCCCTTAATAGCTGAAAAAGATCACTTCAGATGAGCTGGGTTTGGAAAACTCAGTACCTGGTACTGGCTTAATGAGAGCAGGGCAGAGGAAAGGCAAACACGGGAAAGGTACACATGAGGGACTGCTGGACTGGCAACAGATTGTGCAATGTGGCCAACCTATCTACTCATACAAAGCAATGACACTCTGCCTGGGAACACACAGGGCTGGCAATCGCTACCTTTGGATGTTATCAATTGGTAAAAGCGAAATGCCTGATTAATGGCAACTAGCCACTTCCTAAAAACACAAGAGAACGCCTCCCAATGGAGAGCCGACTGAACCTGAAGTAATGTACCACGGTTTTATATTCCCACCAGCAGCACTAACTAGGGGGCTTAGTAATACCAATGGCTGACCGCAACCTCATTTTCTGGTATCACAACAAAAATCTGCCAGAACCCGTGCCTAGATCTATTGGATGCTTGAACAAACACAGATACCTTCTACCCAAGTGGTGCATGCCAGTTTAAAAGCAACAAATATGGAGGCGCAGATAAATGATTCCTTCCATGTGACGCACTTTGTGAGAGAAGATTATTTCATGCCTGGAGAGAACATGGCTTTGACTCTCATATGATGCCAACTAGGCTATGTTGTTTACTGCGCAGTCTACAACAGCTCAGAGGAATGGCTGTCATTGAAGAGGACGCAGGGACAAGAAAGCAGACAGAGGATGGAGACAGACGGGACAAAACACACAGAGGTCACATTTTTTATTGCTTAAAATAAATATTGTTTATAGCAGGAGTCTGAATTAATGTTTTCCATGTGGGTGTTTTGCATATGGTGATTAGTTTACTGAGTTGTATCTGATATGTAAATTAATATGATAATGTATTAAATTAAAAGTGAGTGGAAACAATCCCATGTTTGTTTGTTTTTTATTATTGTTTGAGTGAAACAGGTTTATGGGGCAAAATAAGTAGTTTTGCTTCTGCTATCAGTATCCAGTTAATGCAAATTTAAGTACCGTATTTTCTGGACTATTAAGCGCACCTGTCTATAAGTCGCTATTGAATTTATTCGAACAGTTTCATGTGGTCCACTCTGACCGGGTCTGATGTGACGAGGCTAAATGTATCGGCAGCACGGAGCTTGCTAGCTTGTAAAAAGCTAACGAGCTTTGTGCCGTTAATACATGAGAAACACTGGTGTTTAAGTTCAAAGCGTCGGAAAAAAGTAGCAGCTTATAGTCCGGATAATACGGTAATTTGTTATTTACTAACAGTTTAGCTAAGTTGGCCATTTTTTTTTTCATTTATTCCTTTCGGTATCTTGTCATATTTATATTTCAACCAGTGTCTTTCTGTAGGTTAGTCTGTACCTCTGCTGTAACACAGACGGCCATGACAGACAACTTTCATGATCTCCAGATTGACATTTTTGACTTTTACTAGAATATTTCCACAAGTGTGATTCCCAAAGGATGAATCCCAATCTGGTTGGACCTCGACTATTCCCCTAGTACCACCTAGGATGTCAGAGTTTTACTTTAACCTGTGACATATGCCTACTGAATGGACCATTTGGGACACCTGTCCATCTAGATCTGCCCTCAGGTTCAAAATTTCCAAATCATTGTCTTATTAATCCTGTGAATCTAAGCTGTGCAAAGCAACATTTTCACCTCAAGCCACCACAGCCTCACAAAGCCACTAGCACAGATGTAGGCTTAGTGTTAATGGGTTTTCATTTAGCTATTTAGTTTCTGCCATCAACTTCCCCTTTTGCATGTCGAGCACTAATAGCTTACAAACAAAATTTGTGACTTTATATTTTCTGCGTTTTACGTGACATGCTATTTTTTTGTAGATCTTGGCTCAGAATCCTCCACAGCATCCAAAAGATTGAATTTACGAGCGTTCCTTCTACTCTTTCTATTAAAGTTTCAAATAAATGTCCAGTGTGTTTAATCCTTAATCAAAAACAATTACTATAGTGCACTAACAATCCAAGCAGCAGATTTATGTAGCATTGTGGCCTTGCTTAGTTTGCTGCTTGTCTGTGACTGGGAGGATTTAATTGATGATTGTCTGGCTGAATGACTATACTTCTAATTCTCTTAGCACAGTCAGACGGAGAAGGACTCGTCTCCTTCTTGAGTTTTGTGCTAATGAACACCCTTGCATCCGCCCACACCTCCTTTCAGCACATCACTGTTTATGTCTTTCTGCCCCCGTCTTAATAGTTTCAGGAAGCTGTTCTAATTCCATCAACAGCCACTCACTCTGATGATTAGTGCCAGTCCACTGGTGGCCTGGAGGTTGCACAGTTGTTTGTTGACGTTGCTCAGAAGTAGCGCTCAGCTGCGCCGTCTGACTTAACAGACTGAAGATGTGAAAAGCTGCCTCGGTGGTTGGCCAAGTGCGATTGTACACACTGACAGCAGGTGACTGTTGATTATTAAAATTGCAAACTTGGATGTGAGAATCAAGTGACATGCAGCAACAGAACCAGAAACACAATGAGTCTTGTTTATCAAGCCAAAAAAACTACAAGACCTTCTAATAATAAACAGACATGGCCTCATTTCTTTGTGAAATGGCTGATGTTATCATTTGTGTCAAATATACACCCAACAAGACTGCTCAGGAAATTTCAACAAGAATGAAAATACTTCAGATTTTTGCCCCATGATGCATCCCCGCCATTGCCATAAGGATCAAATTTGCTTTTCTCCAGCTTCTCTCCTCATTTCCAGTCAAAGAAAAACACTGTTTGGAGTACATTCAGGGTTAATTCATTCATTTTCAACTAAAGCAAGCTATGTGTTCAATGTAAAACTCTTTCCTTGTAAAAAGCAGCAAAATATCTACAGTGAAATTAAAGATTTAATAAAGATGAAATAACCATGGAATAAAAATATGTTAATACTGTCTCTGTAGGCGTCACATTTGTGTTGAAGTAAGCCTGAAGCGAGATGATTAAGAAGGAAACTCAAAAAGGCAAAAGCTTTAGAAGAGTAGCAAATGTTTTAGTGGGTGAGAGAGGAAAAAAATACATAGCGAGGAAAATGTAATTATTTCAATTAAGAAAAGCTGACATTTTGGGTGTGTTGCTATAACATCCACAGTCAGTTTAACCGATCAATACCAGAACAAGACATACAGTATAATTTTGCGAGGTTTCTTTCTATTGATTTTTTGTCATGAGCTCTGCTATTAAACGTGTATGAAAAAATAAAATGTGTAGAAATAAATGTCTTGGTAAGAGCTTTAAAAGACAAACAAATGCTATGGTGTATTTTTTTTGCCAGGCGGCCAGCTGTAAATTTGTCTGGCATATCTGCATAATTTACATATTTTAAGCTTTGCTGCCATCTTAAACAGCTGAAGTGTTTTGCATCACATGGAATGAATAATGCCTCTTCAAATTTCAGTCAGACTGGAGCTCACAAAATGCATGACGAACCACCAAAATTGAGCTTGTACAGCACAAATGTACCCGGGGGAGCAGCACCCCTCTAGTTAGCTACATTTTCTGAGCCACTGGTCGAGATACAACGCTGCAGCCCATTAGAAAATTTGAGGATGTGCGTGGACTCCTAAAGAAAACAGACCATTCTGAGCTAGACTCACTGTCAGATCATCCCCACAGCACTTTCATCTACCCACTTGCTCCCACCCGAAGCATTGCATGACAACTTTGGCTGCAGCATTACTGGCAGGAACCTGCAGCCCCTGGAGGAGTCATGCGATTATGCATCCCTGTAGCCATGATATTCTGAATTACACAAAGAAGACTAGAGGCTGCTTTGGTCGGACTGTCTTTTATGTAAGAGAAGCTCCAGAAAGAACGACCTATTGACACCGTCTGCACAACAAAGAACAAAATAGTTCAGTGAATGGTTTTCAAACTGGCAAATAACATCAGCACCAAAACAGGTTCATTTGTGGATGAAGTTGTGAGCGATTAAAAGAGGCAATTAAAAATCTCTCCTAGAGAAATCAGATAGGAGGTGCTTGAAATTTAATGTATATTAGCAACAGGAGTACTTGGCTGTTAAGTGGGTCTGCATGGTGCATATGAAGGTAAGAATTTAGAGCTATAAGCATGAAGTGTGCTCACATACTGAGATGGTAAGATCCCCACATATACAGCAAAATACAAACCAATGTGTTTGTATTCAGGAACGGCTCCAGGAATGATCGAATATGCTGCAATACATCATCTAAGACCCACATGACAGCATTTCAAGGAACATTAAAGCTGCTCTGGAGGCGAAGATTGAAGCCCATTCCCATATTTACTTCCTGATATTTTGATTTAACTCCTGTATGTTTGCCACTTCACATTTACAACAATAAATGGTATTTGCCCCTCCATATGTGTGGCTGATACATATAGCAAAGCCCTCTTCCAACAATAGGTTAAAAAAAAAGCAATTTTCTAATAATAATTGCAGCTCCTACACTGACAAAGAATGTGACAATTAACTCAGAAAATGAATTCAGAATGCCTGTTTGAGCTACAAAATACAAATGAGCTTTATTGTATTTAAGGAGAACCAGCAAATCCCCACAAAATCACTCTGACATAGTCATTGTGTTCATAAAGCCGGCCTCTATTCAGTCAAGGGAATCAGTGAAGCAGCCATAACATTTGTCTCTTGACACTGTAACGACAGTTTTGGGTCTCTAGTTTCTTTATGAGAAAAGAATAATTCACTATCTTCAAACACAACTGTGCAGCTGGAGATGTGATGTATAGAGCAGTGTAAATTGTGATTACAGCCAGACAAGGATACTGCTATAGTAGCTTTAGCACCAGATAGTGATCAGCTACAGCATCAAACGCCAACAATGACTCGTTTTATATGTGAAAGCCAATGCTACATCCTCTGACACACAGATTGCATTCTTGTGGGGGAGGACTTTTATGTCCTCTAACATCCCCTTAATCATGAGTATTTTCAGGACAGTGATTTGAAATGAAGGAGAGGAGTCACCAGTAAAAGAAGGCCATAGAAATACAAGTGTCTAATGTGGAAACAGCAATAAGACAAAGAGAGGATGTGGTGCACAAAAAGATACAAAGATCTCAGATAACATCTTGGCTGAGTCCCTATTAGGTTCATGAGTCTTATCTCTCTGGGGTTTTTTTCTTCCTATTACATGATTTCCCCATAAAGCCACATACAGATCCAGAGTGGGTGACAAATCAGCTGAAGTCACAACAGCAGCACAGAGACCATAATTCTGACCAGAGGACTTATCACAACAAACTGCACCACACAGTGCATCATAGTCAAGTCATTAGATCCAATATTTCTCACCCTTGCCTATTTTATAATAAGTAAAAATATAGGATTGCTCGGGTCGATAAATATTTAGTGAATTTAAAACCAAATTGCAAAATACTGGAATTCCTTATCTGTGAGAATGATAAACACAGAGCAGGAGGAGACAGTGTGGGTGTTTGTGTGTGCACGCATGTATGTATCTGTGTGTGCTTCCGAGCGTGTGTGCATCTTGTTCATGGCAAGAAATCAGCTCAGTTTAGCACATAATGGAAATGTGAATAGCCCAGAGCGCCTCTCTCCCACACAGGGAGAGAACTGGCTGGGAGCTGGCTGCATCTTTCCAAATCCAAACAGTGAAAGGGAGTTAGCTAGGTTAAAATCCTGCCCCCTTTTTCTCTCCCTCCCTGGAGCGATTCACAGCTTTGCCCATACATTACTCAAGCAGGTCATCCAAACAGGTCTCACTAACAGTCTGAAAACATATTCACACACATATGCGCACACATGCTATGCACACGGGCAAGTATACACACACACACACACACACTTCTAGGTTCAGTGGAAAGGTGACGCTGCACATATTATGACAGATGACATCTTATATGTGGATCCCATTGCACAACAGCCCCAAAATGTTACGCTTAATTTAACATAAACTCTACCTTTTGCAGATGCACCATTAACGCATTTTCACATTTTCATACACTCCACAAAAGGTTACCAACCTCAATATATGCGGCATAACAATTTTTCCATTTTTCCGTCACGCAATAGTGAGACTCCTCTGACCATGGCATTACCTTTGTGCCTAGAGGGACATAATGAAAAGTCAGACTTACATGCTACTTCTAGAGATGCGTTCCGGCTTACGGCCTCTCCCAGATAGTTTCGGGCCACACACACGTAGCTGCCGTCGTCCGGCTTGCTCCGCCGTCCGTGGACGATGCGTAGGAAGAAGAGGGACCCACTGGGCAGCAGCATACGGTGCGAGCGGGGGCTGTCGCGGTCCGTCTCAACGCGCTCCCCATCTTGGTACCATTCCACTGTGGGGGTTGGACGGCCCTCTGCCTTACAGTTGAGAGTGGCTGGCTCCCCTTTGGACACAATGAGGTCAGAGGGGTGCTCCACAATGCGGGGAGGGAAGTCTTCCTGGCGAAGACGAGACCCTAAA
>OOFC01003572.1:6759-39996 GCA_900323345.1 Pseudochromis fuscus | reverse complement strand
GAGGCGAAGCACGGCGCGGTGATAATGCAATGTGATTTATAGCCAGTTTGGTGTTGCTGCAGTACTCAGAGAAAACAGTCCGCGGGGGGACAGGAAGGCATAATAACTACAGGGATAGAGGTGGAGGGTGAGTGGGGGGCAGGTGGAGCCATATCGGCTCCGGTTTTGGTGATGCTGAATGAAGACAGAGTGAGGTGGAGTGACAGGTTGTGCTGCTGATGAGCAGATGTTACTCACTTGCTGAAAAGGAATAGACACCAGAAGAGGTGAAGCCTGGAAAGAGCATTTAGGAACATATTTAACTGGGGGGACTGGGTCGTCTCTGTAGCAGTGCACAAAGAACACCATCTGATTATACTGCTGACTTAATGGTAGGCAACATAAACCCATTTAGGAAGACACTTTATATTTATGCAGAAGTACTAATGAGCCATTTGTAAACATGTTAGTCTCTTAGTCTCTGTGCTCCATCTGGTACTAAAAGCGTGAAAGGCAGTTGCCTATAGTGAAGTTATAAAAGGCCATTCACATTGTGGGCTAATCATCTTGCTTGGAAACTAAAATACAGACCCTGGCAGGAAATTGTGAAACTCCCAGGAGGGTGAAATTGCCAAATTTCTGCATACTTTTCTAACATTTGGCAGTTCATTTCATTACAGTCATGTTGCATCATATCAGCAGACCTCCTTGGTCAAAACACACAGCTCATGCAGTGCTCTTGGGTCCGTTTTTTGCACTATTTACTGTATCCCTAAGATGATGGTTTCCATGCGAGATGATTAATTGTTTCATTTTTGACTGATACACTTCGTTTCTTTAGTCCCCAAATAACCAATTAATACTTTATTACTGCTGAGTGCATAAGTAATAAAGCAATTCTTGCTGATATATGGTATTCAGAACAAATTAGAGGAGGGGATAAACTGACTGCATATCTGCCTCAGATGAAAGATAGACAGAGATGAATGGACAAGCAATAAGAAAACTCAGGACTGATTAATGAGTCAGCTACTCAAATCCCAGCATTAGTTATGTACAGTGTGCGATTTGTTTGTAAATACTTATTATTCAATATTAATTAATTAGATCTGACACAGCAGAATTAATCAGAAGCCAATTGTTTTCATGAAGCAAACCACTGGCTCATTAGGCTGCTTTTTTTTGTTAAATGTTACTTTTGGATCTTTTTGCAAAACTAATGATTTGTAATGCTACAGGTAACATGGCAGAGATAGATATCAATATCTTGATAAAATTCATGTTTTTAAAAGAGTAGCAGAAAAGTTGCTTTATGCTAAAGGGTGAAATTAATATATAAAGATATACAAAGAGCAGGTTTAGTCTTTGGCCTGAGGGAAACCTTATTCTAAAATGGGTTTACACACCCTTTAGTGTGGGGCATTGTTTGTGCAAAACAATTAAGCCAAGCACGGTATGGTATGTTGTTCTTCTAATCAGCATATCCTCCTCCTCCTCCTCGTCTTCAACTGGACATTTAGTCTTTGCACTGAAATGCCGCAGGACAGTTATTGTACAGCTTCCACATTAGCACAGAAACATTGCCTCGGTGTGACACTAAAAACTCTGATCCAAACAAGAGATACAGTATTTGCACTCTGGAAGCTTCATTAATGGTGTTCATGATTGCAATCAGTATTTCAGCCGGGTTCCTGTGTACCCGCCGATATTATTTATAGACCTGTCACAAGGAGCAGTTTGTTTGTATTCTGTTGTTCCAACTTATTCGATAAAAGTAGAACCACCTGAGAAAACGTCGACATAAATTTGCATTTTTACTCAAATTTTTACAAAGGCAATTACCCTCGGACCTCAGCAGCTCCCATCAAAGTGTGTGTCACCCTGAGCACGGTGGATAGGTGACTGACATGCATCATTATGAAGAAATGATGTTGAATTTTCCACTTCCTCCCACTATGCAAAAGTGAGGCCCGACTATATAAAGGTTTAAACTTGGCTGCTGAGGACCCCAGGCCTGTGAACCAATGGAAACATAATTCTTCCCATTGTTGTTTTTCACTCACTTTAACTCAAAATGTGAAAGTGCCAACACGTTTTTCAGCGTGTAAAATGTTGCCTGTGAGGTAAGTAAAAACATGTGTCAGAGGCCCACACAGAAAGTGGATGGTCAGGCACTCATGGGAGAATATAACTTAATCATCACACTTTAATAAAAATTTGGAGAGCTTGTAGTTTCACACTGGAACAGCACAGCAGCAAAAAAAAAAAAGGTTGCTGGAGGTCAGAAAAGCACACTTTGACAAATACATTAACTTTCAACTCCAGTGAACCAGCCTCGCTATAGTGAGGAGATTTTTATTATGGGTAAGGTTGAATTCTCACCATTTTTTCAGCTTTACAAATTATTTAAGTCGACTAATCTTTAGCTTAATGTAGATTTTCCAATTGTTTGACCTGTGCTGTATGAAGTGTCACAATCTTTATTTGCACATGTCAGAAATGTTTGATTGAAATGGGTGAAAACACAATGGAAAAACAGAGGAGAAACAACACTGCCGACTAGTTTTAATGGCTTCTGATGATAAAGCTGCACCGACTCCACCATAATTTGCTCTAATTTTGTGCTTCACATCATGTTTTAAGAGGAGCTAATTTTTCCAAATAGTGGTTATCTCATGTTGGAGCAACAAAGATTTGAATGGTTTGTTTTACTCTGTTATCATTTGAGGACTGAAATAAACAGGAATGGACAAAAGAGAGTTATTATCTCTTTTCATCTTCTAATTACTCAGTTTAAAGCCGGCTGTTAAGCCCGGTTTGATGTTTTAAAATTTCCATCAATATATGTGTTTTTTTAATTTATTTTTTGATCTGAAAGCATTATTGTTTCAGTGTGTGGTTTTGTCCCTCGAGGGGAGACACTGCAGAGACGAACACGAGCAATCATATTAATGCTGCAACAACAGGCGGCATTAATACGAGCGTTTAGCTGGAATCGGGGGCTCCTGCAGACTCGGAGAGCCGACCAAGAAAACTTTTAGGATTGATAGTGTAAGGCATTTATTAGTGTAATGGGCAAATAGAGAAAGAAAACTTGAAAAAGACACAAAAAAAAATCAAAGATGTAGTCGTAACAAAAGGTGAGCAGACAATAGAAATTGGAAAGTGCATGTTTAGGGTTGGAAATGAGTGTACTTTCAAAATATTTGCTGAAGTAATGCGAAATATAAATGGGGTCTTTGCAGCGGACAGGTCAGCTCCTGTCTGGTAGAGGAAAATTGTAATGTAGGTAGAAATGAACAGGCCCTCTCACTCAGAGAAGAGCAGGAGGAAGACCTCATCTTCTTCTAAGGTAACACTAATTAGAGCAGTCACATCTGAGC
Source organism: Pseudochromis fuscus (assembly GCA_900323345.1). Classification (NCBI taxonomy): domain Eukaryota; kingdom Metazoa; phylum Chordata; class Actinopteri; family Pseudochromidae; genus Pseudochromis; species Pseudochromis fuscus. The sequence continues at coordinate 36,634 of OOFC01003572.1, read as the reverse complement.
TCTGACCTTTTGTAGATTTTCTGTTTTTACCTTCAGTCTTTAATTTCTTTCCTTACTGAAGGTTCCTTTGGCTGCAGTCACCAATTATTGTAACTAACTTTTGACTTCATAATCCCAATCATCTCTGCAGAAATGTTACACTATCATCATCTCCATGTTTCATGACTTCACTGAGTGACTACTTTCTTGTACTTCTTCTTGTACTGGACTAACAAGCTTTGCGCTGCTGTCATGGTGCAATTAAAGTGAGTGGATTCTTTAAGTCTTCTTTTGGGTGAGTCACAGTTACAGGGTTTTTTTTTGTAGCTGAGCACAACAAATGTATGATAGAGGTCGTGTTGCATAGTAGTGAGTGACCACATTGCCACTGAGTGCATCATTACTCATCAGGGGGGAGGAACAGTGAAGTTAGTGTGATGGATTGTAGCCTTAACGCACCTTGCTGCATGAAGCTTTGTGGCATATGTGCGCGAAGGTGTGTCGGCTTAAGCGAGGGTATCTGCCTGCACCTATCACCCACAGCCAGAGTCACTGAGACACCTTGAGTGCCTGTGCTGAAATGACAGTAATTTCACACCCAATTAATAGAGTACAAAGCAGACCCATACTATAATGTCACATGTTGGCACCTTGACTGTAAGGACAAACACAGAAGGACACCTCGTCTAGCTTGTTTGGAGAGCGATGCAGTTTATGCAAACATGTCTGACTTGGAGTACATCTGGCTGGGGGAACCTGTCCCTGAAGTGTCTGCTGTAGAGCTACCAGTTGGGCCCAGACACCCCACCGGCCTGTTTAGTATGGTAATATATGGAGATGCGGGTACGGGCACTTTTTTCCCCCTCTCTTTCCCCTTGCTCTGTCTTTAAGCCCCACACATTAATTGGCATGGCAGAGGCGGCAGTCACTTGGTTGTAATCACTGTCCCTCTGAGAACCCCACTGAGAAGGATTGAAGGGAGAGAGGGACGGAGGGAGAGCGAGGGAGGGAGAGCTTTTGGTCTCGAAAGGCTTGTACTCTGAATTATGTTATCCCAGGAGGTGCAGGGAAGCAGAAAGACAGTGAGGGCGAAAAAAAAAAAAAAGCAAGAAAGGATGAGATGGAGCGAAGAGGGAAAAGAAAGAGAGGGAATAGTGACGTGAGCTCCCTGCTGCCAGAGAAATGGAGGAGTACAGATGGAGGAAGAGGAGAATTGGGAAGAAGTGGAGGCTTCATGTTGGGGATTAGGGATGGAGATTGATAGTTGGACCTGTGGGGGAAGGTTTGGGGAGGGCGAGGATGTTTGATCGACATGATGAAAAGGAAAACGATGGGAGAGGAAGGTCGTGAAAAGATGACAGAGGTCGACTGACATAAAAGCTGCACCTGTTGTAATTTAATTGGTTTTCGTCCTCTGTAAACTTTTAAAATTGAGGGAAAAACCAGGGAGGAACAGCCCATACATTTTAATTCACAAAATTGATTTGTTAACCAGAACCTATTCATTTGGTTCATTTCCAGCGCTGATACGAGCCTCGCTGTTAGCGCCTCACAAGTTGATGTTGTTACAGCCACTTTAAACACACAATTGTTTTCTCTGCTCACTGCTGCTGCCGCAACACGCCATGCTTGTCAAGCACCTTGAAATTGAGGAATTGCATTTGAATCTGAGGAGGAGATGACAAAGAGAGCTCGCCACGAGATGGAGGAAGTGGAGGGATGTCGAGGAAAAGGGGAGACACGAGAGAGCAAAAAAAAAAAAAACTGAAGGTTTCTCCCTTTGAGAGTCAAAATGTAAATGATCTCGGTCAAGGTTGTTAATTGCTGCAACCAGAAGGATGAGCGTGTGGATATTTGTGTGTGGGTGCACATGGGCGTATGTACACGGATGTAGTTCCCCGTAGGCGGCGAATGATGGATGGTAAATGATGAAACAAGGCACAGGAGAGTCACCTTTTAAGACGCGAATGGAGTATGAGCGCGTAAGAGAGTACGGCCTTGAAGCCAGATCAAAGCCATGAGCTGAGCTGTAATAGATGATGGAATTTAATCATGTCTGCTGCCTAACACTCTCTTCTGCTTCTCTCTCTCTCTCTGTTTTATGGCTTTTTCAAAATGCAACTGCCATTTTCTATTCATTTTAATTCTCCATACGATCAGATTTTTCCATCACTGCAACTTTGACTTTTAAGATCCAAGTCACTGGTGTGGGGTATTGAAGTAGGATGAGACACACACACACACAAAATAAACGCACACACATCAGCATAATTACTTTATTAGTGCAGTCTGATGTCAGGCCGGCCGGTCATGTCTCATGTCACATCACTGCCTAACTCAGTGTCCGCTATTTGCCTTCTGGCCAAGAGAAGGCTTTTTGCTGCTGAGCTCTGTTGTTTTTTCCTCTTTCGGAGAATAAGTGCCGCTTCTCACTCGACAAACCATCCCCTACTAATTAAAAAATTCTTAATGATAGCACTTCAAGAGGATTCCTCATGCCATTAATCATCTACATATCCCATAGATCCGGGCAGCAAAAACCGAAAACTTTTTTAATGGCGGGAGGAAAAAACAGTGTGCTTCATTATCATCAAGAGTACTTTTGCATCCATTTGTATCCATAACTGTTGCACTCTAAGCAGCAACTCATTAATCAATGAAACGTTTGTAGGGATTATTGAACTCTGACTCAGCCGTAAAGCCTCAGCAGATGGGGGCATAAAAGCAGCTCAGTCCGGTCAGGATCTTAAGAAAAGATTGGAGATGCCATGAAACACTTTGCTCAGAGGCTGAATTGGTAGTCTGGAGCCAACAGAAATGTGGCATTGATGAATAACTGGTTTCTGAAGGTAGATATCTATCATGGATAACCATGCCAAGTGCCATAGTTTAAAGCTTTGAGCGTGTCTGCTTATGACTGGCTCACACATCATCTTAGCCACTTGGAGCTCCCTAATGGATTCTCTGCCCCTGTCGTCTGTGTCGCTCTGTCTCTTTTATCCTTTTTTCATTTAACCACACCAAAGTGAATTACAACTCTTTTCTGCCTTTCTTTGATTTTTTTCTCTCCAGTTGTTGTCTCTCTCCTTCTTTTTCATTTCTTTGTCTCTCGCCCATTATGCCAGTCCTCCCTCTCCACTCCACTATTTATCTCGCCCAGCTTTTACTTCCTCTGCATCTCCACCTTCAGCTTCCCTCTCCCCAGCTTGATTCGGCAGTAATGAGAGCAGCTTAAGGTGGGGCTGGCCTGAGGTGAGCTGGAGAGAGGCAGGGAGGTTAATGAGGAGAGGAACCTCGCTTTTTGCCTGAGGTGTAAAAAGAGAGTAAATGGATGAGTAAAGAAGAGAGAGAGAGAGAGAGAGCGAGGCCAGCGAGACAGAGAAACTGACGGATAGTCCTGTTTGCAACAGTGTGATCATCAGCTGGAGGTCAAAGCCAGAGTGACGGTGGGCCTGTGTAAAAATTAAGGCCCATATGGTTAAATTAATAACTTCTTTAAAGAGCATGATGTGTGCAGCTCTTCAACAGTTATTTTTGATCATTTATTGCCTCCACCATGGACGTTGTGTTTTCTCCTACATTGGTTTGTTTGTCTGTCCATCTGTTAGCAACATTACAGAGAAACTACTGAACAGATCTCCAGGATTTATTTATTTATTTATCTTTGAGAGAGAGAGAGATGGGGTATTACCCAAGGAACAAATTATTACATTTTAGGCAACACCAGAAGAGTAACTAATTACTTATAATGGGCAATGGTTTTAATCCTGTAAAGCCTGAACTATGAAATAACTGCCAGAAAATGTTTTTTTTTTATTCAATACGTGTTTATTGAACCTTCAGATAGATAGATAGATAGATAGATAGATAGATAGAGCAGCATGCATCCCTGGATCATTATCTGTTAATTGCATGTGTCTAATTGTACATATCAGGTTTTTCAGGAAGGAAAATATCACACTGATGATGTAGAGGTGTCAAAACCACATGTATCAAATATGATACACTTGTTACACAATGACAACAGAGAACTAGCAGGAAACAACAAAACACCACCACTGTGTCTATTAGCCGAACGAGGAGGAGGAGGAGGAGGAGGAGGAGGAGGAAGTCGTAGGTGCAAACTGAAAACTGTGAAATATTTCAGCTCTTTGATAAAATTCACAACGGCGTCACATCTGATTGGATTTTGATGAATTTCTTCACACAAATGCAGAGTGATAACATCTACAATCTGAGACAGTGTGGTGGAGATCAGACATGGATTATGCCTTGGCAGAGGGTTGTGCTCACTGAGTGCTTGCTAGGTGTAGTTATAATTTAAGCACAATAAACTATTTAGTCATCTGGATTTTTTTTGATCGTGTATTAATTGCCTTGCCAAGGTTCCTTGAAAATGAAGAAAATTAAAAATCAAACAAGGACGCGACGTGTCAGACATGAAGCAGCCCACACAGATCAGCAGCTCTGCCGAGAGGAGGCGAGTGAAGGATGCTGCCGCTGACATCCTCATTCATCTGAAAGACCACTGGGGACAGTTAATGTTACTCTGACTTGGTAAGTAAGATAGGAAAAGGATTGATGAATAACAAAATGAATTATTTATTTAACAAATGGTTTAATAAATAATGACGGCGCTCCAGATCTCAAAACACAAATTTGTGTAAAAGACACTAAATGATCTTCTAACTGGAACAAAACTTTTTTTTTCCACATAAAAATGTTTGTATAAAGTTGATGATTGACACAGCAGTCTGACGTTTATGTGCTCTTTTGAATTTTTGGCAGGTTGTCATTTTCTCCTCTGACTCCCAGTCACCTGTAGGAGACGTCTATTTTTATGTCATATTTTCCTCCTGCTCAGTGCCTCCTCGCTGCCATACCTGCTGTCGACACTAGTTCCCTTGTTTCACTCACAAATCAATCTTTCTCATTTCGTCCTGAATTGATTTCGCCATCTCTTATCGTCGTCGCAATTCTGCAATCCGCTCTCACTAGCTCATCTAGTCCTATTGCGCTCTATCTTTTGCTCTCTTTCTCCTCCTCTATCTCCTCCTCTATCTATCCCACTCTGCGTTGCACTGCAGCTCATTACAAATGGGGCTCCTTTGCTCTGTCCCCTTACTTGGTAACCTCCACAGAGTTGGGGAACAATGTCTTGCCTGGATGTGGCTGGCATTGCAAAGCATTCTGCAGAATTGGTGCAGTGCATACAACATTATGTTGGCAGCCGTCAGTTCATTATCAACAGACCATTGCTACACAGTTCTGTGAAGATAGATTACTAATCAGAACGGCTGCGTCAAAGTTTACTGATGCATGACATTTTTTATTCTCAAATGTTCCACTCTGTTGTTTACAAATGATCCTGCCTTCACATTTATCATAAAACCAAACACAACATTTGAATATCATGTATTTTAACAGCTGCAGTGCTGTAATAAACATCTCAATAGCCACATATGCTTGTAGGAGGCAGCAACAGTATTTATTAACGCTCACTGCTTCATTAACATGCGTACAGACGGCCGGCCTGCATATACTATAGATTGTAATTTTTCAATCCACAAACACATCCCAGAGACAGAGCAGCTCTGGCAGCCGAATAATCACATTTGTCAACTGGGCAGAGCCAAAGAAGCGTGCCCCGGGGACAGAGCTGAACTGTGGTGATTTTGGCACAGTCGGCGAAATCACAAGGTGCACATTCAAGCCATGTGATGCCCCGAGGCTCATTGAGATTTAATGTAAATTCCACACAGGAAATGAATCAGTCTGGATGTAACTGTGTTCCCATTTGTAGCAACAACAGCAGAACATCAGTGGCTGAGCCTGTATTTGACATTCAGTCTTCTAGCTTAAGTGAAAAGAGGCAATAATTGGACATGGAGGGACCGAATGTCCAGAAATCAGTTTGGATAAAAAAACAAAACATACACGCAAAACAATGCGATCCAAGTACTGTAATTCAAACACATACAGCTTAGTAACCCCTGTGATTATGTTGATATTAGATAATCCCATGTGTTGTGATTTCATTGAATATAAAGCAGGATTTTACATATCATCCAGGATCTAGGTGTGGAGGTGAGGATGCAGCTGCAGAACTAAACCTGTCGAGCATACGTGAGATCAAATATCAACTCAGTCTACTAGAAATTTTCCCTGAGAAGCAGTGAATTCCTCTCAGTAACCAAAAGATTTAACTCAGCTCCAGTTGCAAGGCCTTTTTGTTTTTTTAAAGCTGTCACACTAACTCAGGTCTAACTAAATGTTTTATCAGCAAAAGCTGTCGAGCATCTTCAGCTTCCTACAAAATCTGCAACAGCTGGCGAGGTTGGAGATTTTTCTACATTACACTGTGAGTCCGAGGAGGTTGTGGGAAGATTAAATCAATATCTTAATTGTTGTATTTTAATCTCTGAATCAATTGTAACTGTTTACTGCTGTTAGCTTGTGATAAGTATGCCGTCTGAATTTAAAGTGAGAGTTGTTGCCTCATATTCAAAGGTATCTCTAAACAGTCATGTTGTGCATGACCACGTCAGGTCCATAGATGGAGACTTTTTTCAGCTGGTATTGACTCCTTTTGGATTGATTTATTGTTTCGTTTTATTTGTTTCATTTTATGTGCGGTCAGTGAATCCTGTTGCTTGACTTTCTGTCTTTTTCCCCTCTTGTGAATACCAGCCCCATACCAATGAGCCTCACCTGTCTCCAGTCTAGTAATCGCCTTCTCCCCCATATATACTCCCCGTCTCCGTCTTGTCTTTGTCAGTTTGTCTCGTTTATCTTCCCAGTGAGTTAGCTCTGTCTCTCCTGTGTATTTTCCACATTCCATGTTGGAGTTTATATCTTTCGTCGGACATTAGTCTCGTCAGGTTTCCAGATTTCCCCTCAGCTTGTCTTGCTTGAGCTGTTTGCCTGCCTTGTTTGTTTTGTACATTTTTATTAGCTTTTTGTAAAGCTCGCCATTTGTTTTCATAGTCTTCCTGCACCCGAGCAAGTATATTCCCAGCTTAAAAAACATCCAGCAACCACAACATCTATTACACTTAAGAAAGGAGCTGTTGTTATAACTGAGGGGATTTCACTGTGTATTGTTGGCTCGAGTCAGTAAGAAAAAGAAGAGGGTAAGACTGCGTGATGAAGGCAGTTAGTAGTAGCAGGACAAATCTTATATTTATTCAAAATTAAAAACCTGTTTAGGGCCTGATATGTAATAATGACCTGAATTGTTATAAAAAAAAAGAAGAAGATTGAAAAGAAGTTGTTACATTTTGGGCATAGTTTTTACTTTTTGGGCTCAGCATGTTGTTACATTATTGACCAGTTGTTACATTTCAGGTTTTAAACCAATTCAGGTCATTGTTACACATCAGGCTCTGCAGCTTCCTGTATGGGAGTACCTGGGTATAGGTGGTAAAACAGGCTGAACGCTGCAAAGACGTCGGCATCATCCTTGAACATCAGAAAAAGAGATGCTTGAGTAGAGATGAATCATCACTTTGCCAAGCACTTAGTAGCAACACATGGAGCAAGTTTCAAAGCAGAGGAAGAAGTTGCCAAACATGTAAGCACCATATTGACTTCTGTTCGTGGCTTAATTGAAAACTTCAATATATTTCTGACAGAAGCCATACGCAGCTACCTCGAGTTGCCTTTTGAAATAAAATGAGCCAAAAAAAAAAAATCTGAGTCTCTTGGCTCTGTTTAAACCAACCACGGAGATGGTTTTCTGCTACTGGAAAAGACGCGCCATCCTAAAACTCAGATCTGTAAACATGATGAATCAGGCTTTCAACCTTACAAAGGCACACTAAACATGCACTCGCTTGTTTTGTACCATTAACTTCAGTGCTGCTTCATTGTATAACAAACAGCCATACAAGTACGGGAGAGGGCAGATATCGATTCTTTCAACTTCACCCCCAAACTATGTTAGAGAAGCGGCTAAATGGCCCTGAACAGGAATGAGTTGTGATTTCTTTCTTTTCTTTGATAGTTGTCTCTCAGTAAGCTGTTCAGCAGTTGCTTAGAAACAATTTTTTCCCTGAAGAAGCACCGCAGCGTTGGACGCATGATTGATGGGAAAAATCAAAGAGAATTGAGAAGCAGCTTTCGGATTGACAGCGAGAGATGTACACAAAAAAACATATAGTCTCGTCATCACTGTAAAACTTCTCATCATTTTGTAGATTTGTAAAAAAAAGACGCTATAGTCAGCTGTTTGCGCGGTGCAATCAGACGAGCACATACCGGTGAATTTATCCATTTCCCCTCAATACTCAGCAACATCCCTGCAATGTGGCAGTCTCCAATGTATTAGCAGGGACCTATAATCAATCTGTGCCACTCTGAAGGTTTCTGCTTTGTTTGTAATGCTCATGGAGAAGGGAAAAGAGAAAGAGAGAGTGAGGGGGAGGAGAGGAAAAATGCAAGCTGGAATTGTGAAGTGAGGGGAGATGCAGGGAGGGGGTTTAAGAAATGCAATCATCTCTGTGCACAGCTGAAGTATTAAAGGTTTCAACATTACGGGGATACGTCTACAGTGCATTAAATCTATCCAGACACAGATTCAGCACACCTGAAACTAAACTCAGTGGCTTTTAAAATTGATTATTTTCAGCCAACGGAGATGCTAAGTGGAATGAAATGTACAATTAAATGTTTGATTGTTTATGGCCCTGTCATTCATTTCGCTGGCTGTCTCTTAACCCATTTACCACGGTCCATCAATACACATTTAAACAGCCGTATACCGGATATGCTATACTATTAATGTCACAGTTCTGGCACATTTGCTCTGCACTTGGACTGATTCCCAGTAAAATCATTTATCAAAGTAGGCCTGTCATCAGCATCCCGCCTTGATTATCACACACTACCGTAATTAATGTATTGATCGTAGACACTGCCAAGCTTCTCTGCAATTTGTGTAAAACAGTCACAATTTTGCCCATCCCCTCTGCCCTGCCCCCTGCTCGAAGCCCGAACATATACGCCTTGTGTTGCCCATTAATTAAACACATCCTCGCCTTCCCAAACACCAGGGAACATTTGTCAATACATTTTGCATCGAACAGCTCAGTGCTGATGTGGAATCTGTCCTGGCTCTATGACAGTGCCAATCAATGGCGCATCACCTGCTTCTCAGCTTGTCCATCCCTGCTGATCTGCATCTCAATCACTCAGCTGATATCCATCTTTCACTCAGCCCAAAGCTCCAGCTTTTTCTCTCCATCTCGTCTGACCTTCCCTCGATATTTCTCTGCTCGATACACATTGATCACGTCTACTCAGATGTTGTGGCCCAAGTTTGTAGGTGTTACTTTTTTAAACTTTCATATTTTGACTCAAATTACACGAGACAGTTTGGAGTGAGGATGAACGATGAGACCGGATGCTTTGTCTTGTTTGATAGAGTTGTCATGACAGGCCGGCAGCTGTTGTTATAACGTAGTTCACTGACATTTCTGAAGCAAACAGATTTGCAACTCAGCGTGAATCTCATTATCATGCATTTGCAAAATTGCATCACCTTTAATCTATTTTGGCATTGGGACCATGGCAGTGTGCCACCTGTTAGGAAAAGAGGCCATCTTCTCTGGAAACCATGTTTTTTATGAGACAAAATGACTGAGTTAAAAGATAATGGTGGCGTGCCAACAAATCCTGTGTTTCCAAAGTCTCTATCATGTCCCTCATTCAACCCTGAGCCCATTCATTTGTAATGAGGGTGTTAAAAACTGGTCCAAATTTACTAAACGTTTATTAATGTTCTCAAACAGATGGGCACTTCAGTCTTTAGTCATGTTAATTGCGAGGCTCTTTGGATGGCAGTGTGTGTTCATCAGTTCACCACTTTGATCCAGACTGAAATATCTTCATCATCATGTAGAAAACACTCAGAGAGCACAAACCTCTGCCAAGGCATAATCCAGCTGTACTGATGCTATGGACCCTATTCAGTCACATGACTGAAATGGCTCGGTCAGCCATGTTGGACTTTAACATACATCAAATGCGGCCGATGCAAATCCATCCTTTATTTCCCATGAATTTACCTTAAATTAGATGTCAGATGTAAAGCTACATAGGCAGAAAAGTGTTGAATACTTGGCTTTGACACAACAGACTCTATTCCGTCGATGGTGACAAGTGTTTTAGACGGCAAAGGTTTAGCGGAGATCGCTACCACCAGATCAGGGCCAAAATCAACGAGCCGAAAGTGGAAAACCTACAGTGAACTACCTACTTCTTACCACATGGTTTTACACTGACATGCAGCTCAAGGCCTACAAAAGTCTGGATGTCTTCAAGTACTTTCTAACCAGCTGGGTACATGCTGTCAGGCTGTGGAAAATTTATGACACAGCAACCTACATCATTTTCTCTCGCAATAACATAAGTAGCTCCATATGTCATAGATGTTTATTATAGGCCAGCTGGTGGTTAGCTAAGGTCGTTAATGATTATTTCGGTGTTACTTTGCAACTAGATCTCAAAGTGCATCTTCGCCCAGTATTACAGCGCTAATTTCTGACTCTGCATGTTTAACAGCAGCAGCAGCAGCAGCAGCACATTTGCCTCTTTGATCTGGATCCTTCAGGAATCTACACAACAACAGCTCAGGATTCATTGCTTGGCTGTTTGTACAACCTAACGCTGCACAACTGATCATCACTGTAGCTTTTTATTAAAACAGTGACAATGTTCAACAAACGGATAAGACATCGCTTTGTTCTAGATCCAACATGGCGATATTTACATTTGGCTAAACTGATAATGTATGCATGACGTCACGTGAATAGAGTCTATAGACTGAACACTGTTGCCCTCTTGTGGTGAAATAGCAACATTACCTTAAGAAACATTTGCACAAGAGCCCACTCTATGATCCTGGCCAAAATTATATGATTATGATTTGTTCCTTGGGTAATATCCTATCTGTCTAACAGAAATGGAGCATTAGAAGCATCAGCTGCAATTAATGCACATTTAATTCAGTATCAGGTTCTCAGCAGGGGAGCAGGGCTGTGTTTGATGGACTGACTTGAAATGTACAATTAGTTTTGCCATCCATACTCCAATTAAACAGCAATATAAGTCTTCAGTGACAAATCTACACAAATAACAATGTAGACAAGTCATGTTTGTGCATATAAATGTAATGACATCCGTTTATGATGTCATTAGACTTAATGTCTAGTACAGGGTCTAGGGTTAAGTCTAATGTGTCTAGATTTGCTTTTAGTTCTCACCACCCATTGTGTATAATTTTTGTATTTATGGCCTTATGAGTAATGTGATGTATATATTCAGCTGGCTCTGGTGCACATGAAACTCTTATACCTTATTAATAATATCTTGGAAAAACAACTGAAGGAGCATAGAGAGAAAAAAAGGAAACTCCCTGGAGCCTCCCAAAGCAAAACAGAGGGTTAAACCTGATTGACTCATTACAGTAATTATTCACTTTACCCCAATCAAACTAGTGAGCATTGATATATTAATTAGACAAATAGCTCTGCGATGTTGAAACACAGACTGACTGAGTACATGTCAAGAGGAATTTATCTTCCTGCTTTATTTATTTATTTTGTCAGTGCTTTCAAGTGACCGCTGGGATTCACAGCCTGATTCTTTGTGAAATGTTCTGTGCTTTGATCTCCATCAATCGCGGACTAAACTTGGGGAGGGAAAACCAAATGGTGTCCAACAGTACAAAGAAATACGTCAAGGCAAAAGCTTCCGCTGTGGCATTGGTTGCAACTGCGTTCATATGAAAAAGGTTTGAGAAAGGTGGGTTTTTTTTGCTTTCTTTTTTTTTTCAAACTGGATTCAGTCTGTGGTTGATTTATGGTGGAGTTTCTGGGCAAAACTCCTGGTGCATAAACAACTGTGGAGAGTGCTGATCAATGTAAATTGGTGTGTGAATAGGCACTGTGACCTTTGGAAAACTCCTCCCTGGGAAAGTGGAGCCTTTTTCCACTGATCTTGTTCTGTGTCTTTTTTTTTTTCTCCCCCTTTGCTTTGAGAAAACTCCTGCCACAGCAGAAACGCTCGGCAGCACTGTCTTCAATGTGACGGAATAAACGTGGAGAATCTGACTTCTTCAGGACGTCTCTGGTCCTTTGTCTTTGAAGCAACACGACACGAAGCCCTGACACTCTAAAAACACTGCTTAAAATTTGAGTCTGTACAAAAAAAAGAGAGGATGTGCAAAGCTCCATTGGTGAAAAGTGGCTCTGGCAGAAGGTGTCACTGAATGATGGCCCTCGTGTTCACTCCCAAGCATTTAGGGCTTGCTGTGAAAAGCTTCTCACAGTGAAGGCAGGCAATGAAAAAGCCGCCTTGAATTTTGTCTTTCAAGGTTTTCCAGTAAGACATGATCTTTTGAAAATATTGAATTTCCTCAGCACAGTACTCTGCTGATTGCATTGTAGCAGAAAATCACAAAACTGGAATGGCTCTATGTATTTCCAGGATATAATAAATTGCTCATCACACTGTAATAGTGTATTACATTTTAAATTCTGCTGAAGAAACTGCTTATGAAAAGAAAAAAATCTTTGAATATTTCAGTATTTATTATTTCCCAAGGATTTGTGCGCTTGTACTTGTCAAATACAATTCCTAACAACCGCCAATCTCACCGCCATGTGTGCTCGAACCTATCAGATAACTCTTGACATGAGTTTGCTTGGTGCCTGTCTCTCCCGGGTGCTGCTTGTGGAAGATGGTCTGAGCTGCTAACTAATGCCCTGAGGGGACAATATGCACCTGTAACCCAAAGACTGCAGCAGGTGTCGGATGCTGAGCCTGCTTAAGGAGCCCAAAAGTGCCCATTGCTCCACAGTTAAGATTGACTCTGAGAGTGGAGCGGTATAATTCTTGCTTCGGGCACCACTTCTGGGTGGCTGCCTCCAAAAGCTTAGCTTCAAGATGCACTGCTGGTCTTCTGTCCAAGTGGGATGTGTTTCTCCTTCTAGGCTCAGTTCCCTGCTAATTCTGCCTTATTTTCATTGAGAGTGTGGTCTCAGTATAAGGCTGGTAAGACATCCAGTGTTGAAATTCAGTGATTTGATTTGCTGAAGATTAGTTCATTTTGACATCCAGCCCTGTGATAGGCTGGCAACCTGTCCAGGGTGTACCCCGCCTCCTGCCCAATGACAGCTGGGATAAGGCTCCAGCAGACCCCTGTGACCCAAGTGTGGAGAAAGCAGGTGTGGATGATGACTGACTGACTTGACATCCATACATTTTAAGCATCTTTCACACAAAATAATAACTAGAAATAATTCAAGTGTTGTTGTTTTTATTCATATGGCCATCACTGACCTTATCAACAAGCTTTACTCAGTTTTCCAACATAGTTCATCATTAGTCAGTTATGTCAGTCGCCTCTTTCATCTCCTGTGTCTGCCATTGCACACAAGTCCAAGCAGTGTCTGAAACCATAGCCCTCGCTGCCTGTCTGGCCTCACCATGAATGTATTGATGAGAACTGGATACCACATTCTGCAGATTTGGGCACATAGAACATGAGGATTTGTCAGCTCGCAGAAAGGTCAAGCCCTGCACTACAATGTTGATAAAATAATCATAGCACCCTTCTAGACATACTGGTCATTTTCTGTAACTCTGAAAAATCAAAATTTACCATTTTACATTTTGCTCCTTATTATTTATTTAGAAAAAATACTTTTTGGGTCAGTGTGTACCACTTAATAAACATGGAATTCATAGTAATGTTGTTGGGCTACTGCACAAAAATCCCCACGTGATCCAGAGCGAGTCCGAGAGGCTCGAGCTCCACTCGCACAGATCCCATCAAATTACCAACATTGTTATTTAAATCCACTGAACAACATTACTGTGTGGGCCACTATAAAAGTAAGAAATAAATGAAAGAACAAAATTTTCATTTCAATAATTTATTCTTTTGACCAGAATCACGTCAAAACAAACCCCAGGAACACACTCTTTGCAATTTAACTGTAATAAAAACAAGAATATCCACTTGACTTCTAAGGCACAGAGAAACTATGTTTGTTGTAAGTGACCAGTGGCTCAAGTCTTAGGCAAAAGCAATTTAATTTTGTCATTTCGTTAGATTATCTCTGAAAGCAGCATATCAACATCCAGAGAGATAATTTCAAAACACAACAGGAGAGCTCTGGGGAAGGTGGCAAGTAATTTTGGAATAAGTGATCAGCTTATCTGGCTATTGGCAGTCTGATTTATATAAAGCTCGGGAGATTTGACTGCAGCTCAACAGTGACAGCGGAGGTGACACATATTAACAGCTGTAGAGAATATTTCACTGTGATCTAAGCTTGATAATGAATAAAAGTGACCTGCAAGGCCATTGTGCATTCTCACCTCAACGTCAAACCCTGTCAGCAATACCTGCTTTACGCGCTGACATACTGTGCCCTGCAGCAGAGGAGAAGAAAAGAAGTTAAATGAAAAAAGAAAAATAGGCAGACAGACACGGGAGGCAGAAACCTCTGTAGTCAGAACAAAATGTCTCATAGTGCAGCGATGGAGGTGAAGAGATATCTTTACAGAACTGAGACAGATTAAGTAGCATCTTTGACGGACCAAACTCCCTGAACAGACACACACATGGGATAAAAACCCCTCTCTCCACCAAACTTGTTATTTAACCGACATAATATTTATTACCTTTTATGCCTTTGAGGTTAATTGGACTGTATTATAATGCTGAATGAAACTTTACATCTATAAAAGTGCCCAGAACTTTGTGTTCATATTTCTATGCATACTGGGCACATATTGAGCTGTGATTATCTTTATACCTTATTGCTGAGCTGTGTCCTTTTTTTTTTTTTTTTACCTTGACTACAAAAGGACAAAAGGGAAAATCACAGGTTGTAAAAATTGGACTTAAAGAGGGGTTATAAGGTGTTATAGGCTGAAAAAGAATGTATATCATGTGAGGGCTTTGCAGCTTGTCATCAAAAGACAAAAAAAAAAGGAAAGTACAAATAAAATGGAAAATTGCTTGCATTACTTGAATGATAAAGCCCCAGCTCCTATGGGCTTTAGTGTGTGTAATTTCTTGATGTTCTGCTCTGCTGAATGGACTTTTTTTATTTTTATCAGCTGACTTTATTTCACGTCCGTGAAAGGGAAGCCTGTGCTGATGACAGAATATTTCAGATTTAGTGAAAATTACTTTCAAAACTTCTTCTGTAAAGTCTTTAAGTAAGAAAAGTTACTTACAAAAAATGTGTTCTTACTGTATCTGAGGGGTCAAGCTGCAGGACGATGGGCTTCTGAAAATGATTTAAAGAGGACCTATTATGCTCTTTTTCCAGCTTTATATTTATAACTGTGGCCTCCTCTAGAGTAGTTTTGCATAGATTGCAGTTCAATAGAAGTGTAAAGCTTATGGTGGATTCAGTATTTTAATCACAAGTTGCATGTAAAATGTGTATTAATTAGGGGTGGGACTCGATTAAAATATTCATCAAATCAATTAGAGGCTTTGTAATTAATTAATCTTGATTAATCACATTTTAATCACATATTTGCCACAAAATGCAACTTTTTTTTTTTTTCCAAACAGATTTCTAAAACGTGGAGGCTGCAGTCTGAGGACTTTTGTCACAGAGATTAGTGAAACATCAGTTTATCTCCTGAACTCAAACTGTGGCCATGTGTGGTATGAACACCCAACACTGTAAACCAGTAACTTAGAACAGAGAAGAATGGAAATGCATAACTTTAAGACACTTTGGGGCGGCTGTGGCTCAGGAGGTAGAGCAGGTCGCCTGCCAATCGTAATGTTGTGGGTTTGATTCCCAGCTCCTCCTGTCCACATGTCGAAGTGTGGACACATGTTGAAGTGTCCTTGGGCAAGACACTGAACTCTAAGTTGCTCCCAATGGTGGCTAGCGCATTGCATGGCAGCTCAGTAGCCATTGGTGTGTGAATGGGTGAATGAGTTGCCTTGTAAAGTGCTTTGGGACCTAGCTAAGGTCATGAAAGCGCTATATAAATGTACTCCATTTACCATTTACCACTTGACAAATCTCAGTCTGTAACACATAACAAAACATGACACTACCAAACCTTAAATTCAAACCAACAATTTTGGGAAATATTGCTTTGATGAATGTAAATCTTTCTTGAATCAAAGGATAATGTTGAACATCCTCACCTCCCTGTTTAATGGCCTCACCTGCAATAACTGGGACACAGAGACAAATTGGTAACACAGTGTTCTTTTTAACCTGATATATTAAAGTTGTTAGCTTGAAGTATTCGCTCTCTTTTAGGCCTCCCCTCACTTCTGGGGGAATTGTCTAGTGACTTAGCTGCCAAATGATCCACTATATTCACCTGCCACTAATTGAGTCTGTCTGCCTTTTGGTGCTGGGCAGGAAGAGTCTTCAGAGGTTTTGTTAACTGAAAACAGCTGCCTGCTGCATCTGTAAATAATATTTCCACAACAGTGAAAGTAAAGGAAAGAAGATCCCAAAACAGTGAGATGAGGGCTGTTTTGCTGCCTCTTAGAGCTCAGGAAAACACAGCTGGGTGGTCATTTTCTGTGTCCTTGTCAATATAAATGACCACTTTCACATTACACATTGCCATCTAATCCATTGTTATAATAAAGATATTGATTATAGCTGCTTTAATGTTTGAAAAATCACACTCTCTGTTTCAGCTTGTCTCAGTAATTGCTACAAATTTTGCAAAATGGTTTTGCAAAGTGCTTTACGTGTCACAGTGTGATGGAACGGCGGGGAAGGTGTATTTTTGTACCAAATTTGTATCTATTAAATGCCACAGGGATGTCAAAAACACATACCTTGACATAACCGAGCAGATAAAGGCCACTTTGGATGCAAAGTAGAAATTTTAAACCTTGAATAGACATTAGACACTGATTTTTTTCAATCAATTTCCTGAGGTATGATATTGAGGTATGAAATGGTGGGTAGAATACATCTAAAATCATCATTTATTTGGACAAATAAGCAGGTTTTTGCTGTTTGATTTGAAACAGAAGCTATTTTTACATCTTACTCACCTGCTTGGAATCTGAGTGCCGGTCTGGATTATCAATTATTCCAGTCTACCTTCCTGAACCCTCTAACCAACACAGAGCTACATTTCCCTGTTCAGTATCTGCCAGGTTCTCTGCCCTCTACTCTGCCCTCTTCCTCCTCCCTCGTCTTCCTTTCTCTCTTTACCCTGCTGAGCACCATCACACACACACACACAAGCATATACACTCTAGCACATGCATATTTTCCTATGGTGACAGATGACACCGAAGGCAGGGAGTCTACTGTGCCAGTCTCACCCCTCCAGCTTGGCATATGTCAGCCTCTGCACCACTGCAGCACTCACCTGCTCGACTGTCTATTAATCGAGCAGGCAGACACAGCTCCAGCCCCTAACTACTTCGCTCTAAACTGTTTGACTTTCACTCAGCATCCCTGGGCTGTCCATTTTCCGGGATTCAGTCTGTAGCCTCTGTCTTTGTCTCCGTCTGAGCACATTTAGGGAAAGCAAGGAAGACACTTTCATTGATGTGGCCTGCTAGCGCATCGCCAGCCGTCAGGCAATTCTGTCACACATCAGCGCTTCCTCTCAGCGTTGTATGGCATTAAAGTGCATGGGCAGACTTGTGCATATAGTCCAAGGCTGCAATGTGGACATCAATGGCAAAGGATTGAGATTGTCCCTGTATTATAGATGAAGATACATGCAAAATGAAGAACAACAGATTTGTACAGGCTATTAAATATGCATTACTTTCCAATCTGGGAATTGTGTTGGAAACTTTCAAATCGGATAATGAAATTAAAGCAGCACAAATCCGTTAGATCTGTAGTGCACAGGAAGTAGACGACACAAAAACTCACATCCGCATGCCTTAATAAACAATCTATTAATCATGATGTTAATGTGCTAGAAACCCCTTACCAAACATTGCTTACACGTCCAGAAGAAACAGAGCAACATTCAATTGGAGCTCTCTTTCTCACCACCTGTTGAAAAGAGTCCAATATTTACTGGCACTTTCTCCACGTTTTTAGTCTGCCAACTCCTGAGAAAAACATCTGGCTCAGTCTGGCTTCCTGGATGTTCGAATGTGTTCACTAGCCACTCAGATACTTTGGCTCTCCATCACTTCACGCCAGGCAGGAAGCCTACAATCAGCTTATGAGTGCATGAAAGCTGAGAGCGTCTGCCCACGGTTTAATATGCAGCGCTCGGTTAGAAGTGGCTCAACAATACGGACGAGCAAACCAAAACAGCAGGCCCAAAGAGGCTAAAAGTAATCTGCAGTGGTTATTGTTGTTGAATATTGGTGACAATGTAAAAGCTATAGCCTCCTTTTTTATATATAAATATAAATCTCACTGCAATTTATTTTTAGCTGTGATATCTTCTACTCTGAATGCAGGTTTTCCAGATTTTATTATTTGTCACACTCTGATCTAGCAAAGCAAGAAATGCATTCATTGATTCCATCAAAAGCTGCCTCCATTTTCATGGCACATGGAAGATTGAAACAGTAGACATAGCAGATCCCCTGTGGATTAAAACCACCACCGCACGCCGCAATTATTACAAATCACTCGATACGCCCAAGTGAAATTAGTCCCATGTGAATAGGACTTTTCCTCTCTTTCAATCTGTCTTTGTTATATATTTCATTTTTTTATATTATTCACTCTTTATCACATTTATATTCCAGTTTGGAGCATGTCCTTCTTTTGTTTTTATACCTCTACACTGAATGACTTCCCACTCCCACAGCTTTTGTTTTCTGCTTGTATTTGAAAAATCCTGGAAGGACTTGAAGTACTACTCCATGATCATACTGTCTAAACAAATACATGTTCATGTGCTATTACGGACAATTTAGTTCACAAATCAGTGATACAACTTTTAACCAGCTACTAGTGCTGTCTCTGGTGCAAGGTCACAGGTAAATGGAGCAAACAGACAAATAAAACAGAACCATATACAAGAAGCTATGATTGAATTCTAGTAAAGTGAAAGAAACCTGCTCTGGTCCCACTTTTAAACAAACAGGGGGATGTGTGAAAAGGGACATCTCGAGGACAACTGAGGGTGCACATTTGGTTCAATGAAGCCAGTAACATGCATACAGCAGGTGAGCTCTTCAGGTGCATGTTCTGGGCTCTAGCAACAATTCAGTGTTCAGTTTTTTAATACCTTTTTGAGGGCGGTGACTCCTTTATTTGTCAATGATGCATCTGCTCATCTCAGGTAAAGTCAAAGCTATCAAATACGCAATTCACGCTGACATGGTCAAAAACTGTTTACCTCAACTCCTTACGGCTTCTGGTCATTACCTGGAAGTTGTTTATATGCATTTCCTGTGCTCCTGTCCACCCAGTGTTCAAAAAAATAACCTGTATCATAGAACAAAGCAAAATAACCTACATTTTGGCTGACCTGCTTGCATTTTCCAGCTTGCCCAATAGGTTACTTCCTGTTTTATTTTGAAAAACACTGTCCTCATGCATCTATAGTTTTTTGTGGTCCTTTTCAACTACATGGTACCAGCCCGACTCAAGTTGGTTTGGTTTTCCATTTGAAAAAAGTACCTGTAAAGGACCTGGCCAGGTACCAGCAGATACTAAAAGGTTATTGGTCGGAATCGTCACTGCGTCATTGTATCATCACTACACGGCATGCAAATACTTGCACCTGCAAGTCAACGCAGTCTGAATGGTTATAGTCAGAATAATAAGTTTCTGCAATGTGGGAAAAAAAACACTAAAGAGATTGATCCAAGGTACAATAACAGGCTGTAGTGCAACATTAAAATTATATTTAAAAAGCGTCAGTGAGATCCTGAGCTCTGACCACCCAGTCCATAGAACAGAAGTTGTTGCAAAATCTCACATCTCCAAAAACATCAGAGCAAGTTTTTAAACAGCTCTAACTTGACAAATTAAAAACATATTTGAAGTTAGAGTTAGAGGGCCCTGGGCGAAGTGCAATAAGAGCAAAAACTCCTTTGTACATCATGCAATAGCTCTTTAAAACAACAACTTGTAAAACACATAGCACTTTGGAGACTGTTTTTATCATGGCCCTACTGTGGTTTTTACTGTAGTGTTTTAGGCAAGTATTTTAATTGTGAATTTATTATGTGGTTGTTTTTGTGTTGTTTTAAAATGGCAGCCCCTGTCTGTGAAACAAGTTCCACTTCTTCGGACAATAAAGTCACGTGATCCTTTTAAAATAACTAATTAACGGTTATTCTGAAGATTACTTCATGAACTTTCTCCTCCTCTGCCTAATGACCAGCTACACAGAGGCGGGACTACCCTCTGTCAATTCCACCTTTTTTTTCTTTTTTTTTTTGCATTACCTATGCCGCTTTGTTAACCAATTAGTTGTATAGACCATGGGTCCCCAACCTTTTTTGCACCACGGACCGGTTTAATGTAAGCATTATTTTTGCGGACCAGCCTTCAAGATGTGGCAGATAAATACAGCAAAAATAAAATAACATGACTGGCATGAAAATGAAACCTCCAACACTGAGTGAATTGCCAGCGCTATAGAGTGGCTAGGATAAACCAATTTACTGTAAATCCTCGGCCATTTGTGCTAGCAATGTGATTCCAGCTGAT
The DNA here is from genome assembly GCA_900323345.1 of Pseudochromis fuscus. Taxonomy (NCBI): domain Eukaryota; kingdom Metazoa; phylum Chordata; class Actinopteri; family Pseudochromidae; genus Pseudochromis; species Pseudochromis fuscus. The sequence continues at coordinate 15,986 of OOFC01003572.1, read as the reverse complement.
TCTGAAAGCTGACAAGTGAAGCATTTCACACATATTACATACATTACAGCAGTAATACAGGGTAATGGAGTCATGATGTGACATGCAGCGTTCTGTACATATTACCTACATTACGGTAATGTACGGAAGCTCCGCATGTCAGCTTTCAGAATCAGCTGGAATCACATCACTACCACAAATGGCCGAGGAATTGCAGTGATTTGATTGACACGTCACTTTCTGTCAGCAGCTAAATGTTCAAGGTAAAAGGGTTAAGTTTAAGTTCCCCTTTGCAAAGAAGCTCTTCATAGACGTTTGTTTTTTTACTCATTTTCGCTAGTTTGCGGGCTTATTTTTTGGGAAATGTATCTGATATGTCATATCATGTGACCAAGACAAGCGAACTGACACATCAAGAGGCACTGGCGAAAGTAAAGTGGGGGAGAATCCAATCATTTTTCAAAATAAAACGTCTTTCAGATTAATAATCAATACAATGTTATTTATTCTTTCTGTGCGGCCTGGTAACAAATGCCTCACGGACCAGTACCGGTCCACGGCCCGGTGGTTGGGGACCACTGGCTTAGATCCATCTTAAATCTTTCAGTTGCCCTATCATGTCACTCCTTGTAGTCAAACTTTCCAGCCATTCTGTTGCCTAGTTCATCACATATGACCCTTTTGCCTGTTTGTGTGTTTATCCCCAATCTCAGTTTTTTTAGATTTCTTGTTGTCCATCATTTTCTCCTTTTTGCTTGCTCCTCGTTTGCGGCATCCTCTGGGGATGAAAAGTGAAGCCAATGCAAGTGCAAAAAATAATGGCAACTTGAGACTAGCTCCAAAAAACACGTCCATGTCAGATCCACAGCTTTACAGCAGAAAATAACCATGTTTACAGTGGCATAAAAACACTGTTTGATCGCTGGGCTGTTCATGACAACTGTGCAGGAGATGAATTTTTATATAACTTAACCATTAAGACTTAAATTTATCCATAGTTAAATGAGTGACAGGTTGGTCTCGTCACATGAAACTCAGTAGCAGTCTGACCCGCCCTCTCGCTCCTCCACAGTCCCTCCTTCTTGTGCAGATATTTTCAGTTTTTGCTAAAAAAAAACAAACAAAAACCATTGATTATCACTGTGACTACATCCATCTTTTATACAGAGTTTGTTTAGTTGGTCATTGTTTTCTTTTGACAAAAAAAATAAAATAAAACCTTGTGTGTTCCAACTTTTGTGTTTTTTCCCACCAGTTTTTTTATGTGAGTATTTATTTACTGTATCACTTGAACTTTGTTATCTAGTTAGTTCACAGCCCTGTTATCGGCTTTTTCTGTTGCCATGTTATGACTGTACCTGAGCTTTCCTGCCCTAGTTCATTGTGTATGACCCTTTTGCCACTTTCTTTTTTTTCTTTTTGTCTTTGTCTGTTCCTCCCACAGCTCTGTAAGTTTGCTCTGTATTGATTGGATTTTTGCCTGCCCCTCGTTTTTCCTTTTTGCTTGTTTCTTGTCAGGATTGTTTGCTTGTTGGACTCGCTCTCTGTGTATGACCTCTGGCTTGTTCAGTGAAGAACTTTTACCTGTGTGATTTCTGTGTTTGAGGTTTTTCCCCTAAGGACAGTTTCCTCAAACTATAAACAAACACCTAATCCTGGAGTTTATGGGAAGCATAAAGCAGGCCTGTAGTTTCATTTATGATTTTTATTTCTTCCCACAGGTGAAAACTTTCAAGCAGATATGGTTTTAATGTACAAAGTTCCCATTTGTCCTGGAGAACTTGGAATTTTTAGACCAATTTTCCAGCTGTGGAAAACTCTTGGAAATTGATAGAAACAAGTAAAAATGACCTAAAAAGCAGCAGGTGAGACTGTGTGACAGTGTTAACTATGATATATTTCTTATGTTGTACTATACTAGGAATTTTTATTATGAGATACTACACTATGGATTTTTTGTTTGACACACAATACTATGAAATGACATACAGTGGCATTTTGTTTTATGGTACACTGCACTATAGAGAAGCTTGATAGTCTAGGTCGTGATTCCCATCGGTCACACCAGCCTCACGTCACAGAAATGGTGCTGGGGAGGGGCGAAAAAAAAAATCTTGCAAAGAGTGGGAAACTTTATCATATGATGAAAAGAAACTACAGATCAGGTCTTTAAATTGATATAAATACGGCACAAAACTGCACTGTACACCCAAAATTGTGCCACATAAATTTAGAAAACTCAGGATTTTGCAGATTACCATTTAAAACATTCTCATTCTTCTCAGCCGTCAGCGCAGATCGAAGCGGCCGCCCCTCCCTGGGTGATCCTGGGACTATCGCTGAGTTAATGGGCCTTGTCTGTCTCTTCTTCTTTCCCTTAGCTGGCTCTATAGACCCAGCCTGCAACCATCCCTGCTCCCACAGCCCACTCCACTCCCTGACCCAGCTGCACATATCCCCAGGACACACTCCAGTGGGCCCCCTGGCTCTATTCATTTCATGCCCTTCAGTCCGCAGGCCACAAACCTCTCTTTCATTCTTTGGCCATCTTTCCTGGTGACAACCTACATCAAGCAGATCAAGATTGTGTACAATTACTGTCAGTTCTTTGTTTGTATCCCCTCCTTCTTCTCCTCTCTTCTCTTTCTTCCTCTTTTCATCTCATCCTCCCTTCTTCTTCTTCTTCTTCTTCATCCCTTCCTATCTGTTTACCTTATCCCTGTCTTTCCAACTGTGCTTTATTGGCTTGGTGTGCAATTCATTGCCAACACATTCCCCATGGTTGAGGTGTAGCACCACATTCAAATATAATATAGAATCCGTCATGCAGAAACATTACAGGACATAAATATTTATTCTCTACTCTCCACTGCTGCTGCCTCCATCTTCATCGGTTCCTCTCCACAACTCCCCCTTCCTCCTTCACACACACACACACACACACATTCGCTCTCTCTCTTTATTTTCTCCATAATTTTTTGACTGCTCTCGTTCCAACCTGCGCTGGGTTAGGTCCAAGCCTGCGCCTGTGCTCACCGGGTGAGGAAAAGGCCCTTGTTTATCAAAGAAAAACACTTCTGAAAAATTGATCCGCCATATCAAAGACTTGCTTCTTTATGAAAAAAAATCCATTTCTGTGGTGCAAGCCAGACCAAACAACCATAAAGCTGATATGTCTGTGGCAGTCCCCATGGGGCAGGCGCAAACAGTACATTTTATGCAGATAAAAAAAATAAATAACACTGCAACCCCTAAAGAAAGACGTCATCCTTTTGCATGTATTACTTCACATATCTCCCTAATTATCTCTTCCTTTTCATCATTGGCCTTTGAGGGACGGCACCCCTTGCGGAAGATCTTAATGAAAATATAAATTATGTTCACAAACAATGAGATGGAATTAGTCTCCATGATTACACTTGCTTCATTTTTTTTCATGGAGAGGAATGAAAACACTTCATTGCCCAGGCTGAACTAAAATCAGTATTGAGTTAATTTGCTCATTAAGCCAGAAACCCACAAACAAAGCAACGTGAACAATTAGAACAGGATCCCACCAGCAAAAGGCTTTGTGTAGCCGGCTTAATGAGAACGCCTATACTTTATCTGCCTCTTTTTGTGTCGGCTTTTTATAATTTACCTGCTTTTTTTTTATCCTATTTGTTCTGTTGTGATAACATCTCACTTTTCCTCTCACACTTTGTTGCCGTTCACCACAGCCGACAGTCATTCCAGGTTATTTGTTTAGCTGTAGGTTGCACGGCTCTTTCTCTTGACCCGGCACGACCTCACAACCCCGCAGTCTTTTAAACAGAGTAATATTGACAAGTCTCACACATCTGACCAGCTGGTTGACACTGTGTGCAGTCATGACTGGGCCCTGAGTGACAGGGAGGCGCTACCTGGTGGGAATAAAAACCAGTGAAGTAGAGAGCCGGTTCCCACAAAGCCCGAAGCTCTGAATCAGCACCGGGATGAGCGAGACAGGACATCAATCACAGTCGTAGTGTGTCAGCCTTTTCCCCCCTCTTGTATGTAGCTCTCCGCAGGATCACTGAGGGTCCTACAAATGAATCAGCGGTGCGATAAAGGCTGAATGACAATAGGTCTTAAAGGATGGTGGGGTTTTTTTTGTGTGTGTGGAAAACGAGCTGATCAAGCTTGTTAGTTTGATAAGCAGAGGAGATATGATTTATGAAGGGGAGTACATGAATATATATCCACCGCGCACATGAGTTTGGCTGTTTATGTATGCAGTTGTGGTGTTTGCACACATGAATGAGTGATTTCCTCTCATATAAACATGTTCACCAGAGCTGTCACCTGGCGTGCACATTCGAGGCCCATCCACGTCAGCAGGATGTACGAGCGGCAGAGCGGCGAGGCATTTATGACGTCGCTCGATGTATGTGTGAGAGCGAGTGCATCTGGATTAAGGAGGCTTTTTGGTTTTTTTTTGGCTCTGACGCATCCGTGTCTTCCCAGGCGTTTCTCTTCTACCTGTCCTTGTTACATGACTGCTGCCTGTAGCTGGCACCACCTACAAGCCGGCTGTAATTAAAGTGTTTGATCTCCACTCCTTCCCCTGCCGCGCCACACTTTTCCACACCAGCAAACCTTACGCCGTCGCCACCGTGATCAATGACTGAAGGAGATGCGAGAGCCACAAACTGACAGTGCAGAGATTGAACAAGGGGGGTGTGGGTGGGGTGTGGGTGGGGAACAGGGTGGAGAGGGGAGGCGGAGGAAGTTAGTTAAGAGGAAGAGTGAATAGGACAGGGGTGAAAGTGAAAGTGAGTGCTGATGAAATAAGTTGAGGAATGTACAGGCTCCATGTCGGAATTCACATTTGAGAAAACATCAAATTCTCATTACTGGTTGCTGTGATACTCATATTAAAAGAGGCTTCATTTTCCCAAGAGAGACAAATGATTCCCCCATCTCCCCAAACAAGACAACAATTCATTTGCTGCACAAACTCCATTTCCACAGTGAAATGTAACAGAAATCGCATTTTAATTAAAGCAGCTCCTAAGCAGCAGCCTCCTGAAAAATATATGATGTAATGCAGAAAGAGCTGTGTCCACATGTATTGCAGTTTTTATTTCAAGTGCATTATTCAGAGGGGGGAAAGAAAAGCACCACATGATTTGCCGGCCAAGCTTGAAGAGTAAAGCTTAGCTAACGCATTTTGAAAAAAAAAAAAAAATGTTATGTGGTTTTATGTTACCCTTATGGGGCACAAAATTGATTTTTCTGGGCTATACTTACTCAGCCGCATCCACAAAGAGATGATCTAGTGACATTTATACAGTACACTCATGAGAGTCACATTTGCACACACACACACACACACACTCTCCTCGCAAATACAAACACACAGATGCTACAGCCGGATACCACACACATTACACAAACAAGCACATCTAAAAATGTGGGTGTGGAGTGTAACAGCAGTAGCCGAAAGCAAGTTTATCACAATCTAAAAAAATAGGGGGGGGTATTTGATGTCAGGTACCAGAGGAAAACAAATACGCCACCACACATCAAAAATGGCTTCCATATCAAAACACTGCATTGCGTTCTGTTTTATTAAAGCAGCTGGTTTTTTAAAAAAAACACTACATCTTTCTCTTTTATGCCTACAAAGAAGCCAGTGTTGAAAAGCTTTTAAGCCAGACACCAAAGTTTCTCACTGCGAGTCACGTCTGGTTCTTCTCTTCCAATTTGAGACGGTAGGAATAAGGCAGGTGCAGCCACAAAGTGGAAAGTTCAATCATAGTTTCAGAGGATGATCTTCTGAGCCACAGGTGATGCAGAAGAGAGAATAGCAAAGGCAGTGAGTGAATAAGGCTGTTGCTGTTTTGCTGATTAAAACTGAAATGTCACATAATCAGTACATGACTTTAGCAATATCTGATTTAAAGCTCAGAGTCTCTGATTGATCTTCAGATCTAAACCCTAATCTTTACAATCCTTACTTAAATCCTTTTCCTAAAAAGCTTTGGTGCTTTCATCTGGTCCGGGAGTCAGTGAGGACCAGATAAAAGTAGGGAAGTCGTGAATGTTGGGGAATGATGAAGGGACTTGCGACGTGTTACACCTGTTATTCTGGAGACCAGATTCAGTCACGAACCAGTATGTAATGTTGGGATTTTGTAGAGTGATGAGGAAATATTTTTAATAAACATATCTCTGTGGAACAACTAAAGCACAGTTAACATCAGGGATGAGCCAGATACTCGGTTCAAAAGAGTACTCGTTATGGATAAGGCATTTTTGCCGAGGCCGAGCAGGGCACAAGTTTTTTTTTTTATCATTATCCGTATCTGTGTTAAATGAAAATCCTCATTGGGTAACTAACTGCTGTCTTCACTCTTCATGCTCTGTGATTGGCCAGTCACACACAGCGCACCCCACACACACACACACCGACATGCTGCAGTGAGGAGATAGCCCTTTTCCACCGAACGGGTTCCAGTGCTAGTTCAGCAGCGACTACACCAGGAGCTGGAGGAGCGACAGTGAAAACACAGCTAGTGATAGTAGAAGAGTAAAGTCATGAAAATACGGTTTTGGCTCTGGATCTCAGTGTAGACTGTAAAACCAGGAACAGCACTTGTATGCACACAATCAGCTCCTCCATTTAAACATTATTACGGCGAGGGTGTGCTTCGCCATCATATGTGACCATGAAGGACATTGTGATTTCCCAAAACTGAATAAATACCACACGTAGCAATGCAACACTGCTTTGTTAACTCAATCATGTTGTAACTAGAAGATCTGCTGAAAAAAATAATTTTTTCATGGACTCATAATAACAGGGTAACAGTAGTTTGTTAACAGCAGCTAGCTTGCTAGCGGCCGATTGTTGTGAACCAGCTACCTATGCAGCGATGTACTGATGTTTTACGTTGACGCAGCCCCAACTTGGCTCCTTGCCAGTGGAAAAGCAAATCGGTTCATCTGAGAAACTGGATCTGGTTTGAATTTCAATTTTGAGCTAGTTTTCACTTAAAATAATGTATGGATTTAAATCCCACCCATTTCTGGTTAAACCACGCCCACTTCTGGTTTAGACCCCGCCCCCTCCGAGTACAGATACAGATAATGTGAATGGGTAAACAGATACAGATACAGATAGTGCTGTACTCACTCATCCCTGGTTAACATTTCTTTATGATCGTGGGTCTTATTCAAACCTTGGACGTCTCTTTACTTTCACAGTGCAAGGTGTTATCACTTCCAGATCTAAAGAGCTCTCTGAGACCTTCAGAAAAAAAGGACTGGGATTTAAAAATATCTCCAGATTATTTGAAGTAAATCGTTCCATTGCGAGGAAAACCATCTACAAGTGGCACTGATTTCAAACGACTGCCAATTTGTCCAGGAATAGCTGCTGCAGCATGTTCAGCCCAGGAGCCATGCAAAAAGAAATCTCCGGGAATTTCATCACAGGATCTGCAGGTAGCTCTTGTGATTATTGATGTGAAAAAAAAAATAAATAAAAAAAATCTGCAATCATAAAGAGACGGCATGAATTTGACATGCCAGGACAAAGTCTTTGCCTGTATGTTTATTAGAAAACTGTAGCTTTGCTCTGATGGTTTTTTCTTTTCTTTTCTCTGGACAACAAAGACGAGACCTTATGGAACAATGTGCTTTGGATCAAAGATGGAGTTGTTTGGCCTCAGTAACAAAAGACGTGTGTGGTTCCCCAAAAACAGCTTTTCAGTAGAAGAAACTGAAGCCATCTGTGAAGCTAGTGGTGGAAATGTTCTGGTTTGGGGTTTGCTTCTCTGCCTCAGGGACTGGGCAGCTTGCACTCACTGATTCAGCTGCATCATATCAAAGAGTGTTTGAAGATAATGTGAAGCCATCTGTCCACAAGTTGAACGGACAGCAGACCTTTCACCAGGATAGGTGGGGTAGGCACAATCTAGTAAGGACTGACTCAAATAGAAGAAACAGAGCACTATGGAACCACCAAATCCCAGATTTGAATCCTATTGAAATGCAGCAGGGAAGGATTTGAGACACATACAAGAAACTCCTCCAGCATCTTGCAACTGAAGGAGTTTGTTTCAGAAGATTTATAAAAAGCTGATGTCAGACACTGGTGGACAATTATGAAAAACATCTACAAAGTGTTATTTCTGCTAAAGTTGGCAATACTTGCATCTCAGGCCAAGGGCGGACTCATTTTTTCCACAGAAGAATTTTCTATCTATTGATGTTTTTGTGGAATAAATGATTGAAAAAGCTAATTTTCCTTGTGATGTCGAGCACACCACTTGCATCTGTGAGGCACTGTATCAAAGAGAATCAAATGTTTGCTTGTTCAAATAAGTCAAACAAGCCAAGAATTTAGATGGGATTTTTCACATGGCTGTATCTCGACTTTCTGTCTGCTGATAGGGTTGGCCTCAGTATGTTTTTTTTTTTTTAAAAATCCAATCGCTTCAGCGGCATACATCTTGCACTTGTTATGCCTGATTGGCACTGGCTGTTCTCCGTATGTTTTTCTATGATTGGCTCCTTCACAGCTGTGTAGCCGGTAACATGACTCACCACGCTCACGCCGTCTACTGCCACAGCTCCACTGCAACCTCCTCCTTATGTGGGATTTATTTTATTTTTTTTGCTGGTGATTTGAATACGATTTATGTATGTATATGTTTATTTTGGGGGGATTAAGTCTCTTGCAGAATCCTTTTCACCGCTCAGATTCATTGAAAGCTGTCTCAGGATGCAGACCACCAAATATAACTGCGTAACCATTTTCTGTAAATGGTCAATTCCTTCAAAGTAAGGGTCTTGAAATTGAAATACAGTTTCTATACAGTATTCCTTTATTTTTTTTCAATAGAAAAGTTACCCATTAAGGTTGATGGTTTCTTATTTAAGAGGAGAGTTACGTAAACACCCAAAGTTGTCTTGGTTTCTATTCCACCAAAGCAAGACCAACACACTTAACTGCAGGTGGGCCGAGCAAACTGCATCTTGGCAGGCTCCATCTCAGCGGCATGCTGATGGTGTTTGATGTATTTCTCACTTTTTTTTTTCCCATTTCTTTACACACACACACGCACACACACACACAGAAATACACATACCCACTGAAAACCCACAGGACAAACAGAGGGCACACTCAGACCTGCTCAGACCCAAGTCATGTACCTTGCTTTTAGATTCCCTGACATCTGTCTTCTCCCTCTAATACACACCCACCCGCACACATGCTC
>OOFC01003568.1:13261-29512 GCA_900323345.1 Pseudochromis fuscus | reverse complement strand
CGGGGGAGAACAAAAAAAAAAAAAAAAAAAAAAAACAACAACAAAAAAAACACACACACTCACACACACAGCAAACTAGCCCTTTCTCTCAGCAGAAGGTATCATCTGTCTCTCCTCTGGGATTTTGTAATCTTGTATCTTTCTGTATCTCTGCAAGTGAGGAGCATGTTTTGGTAACACAAAGGCTGGCGACTGTCTCCAAGGAAAACTCAGGTACCCCCTTGTCTTTCCCAACGGGTCGGGTTCAGAGGGCGAGATGGGCTGGGAAGATAGTTGATCTACAGAGGGAGGGTTTCGTCTGTACGGCTCTTTAATAGAGACCAGAGGGAGAGGAGGAGTAGCAGACTCCGGTCGGGCCGTAGTGTACAGTAGCGCTGTTTCACATCCAGTCTCCCTCCCCTCGTCTAATGAGCTTTCTATTAGCAGCTAGGGGAAGGATTTAGGCAGTTAGGCATACGGAGAAGGCTGGCTAACAATGCAAGTGGTTAGCTAAACAGCTGTTCTCTCTCGGCTGCCACCTCCCATCCTCGGCTAATGAAGCCCTCACCGACGAGCAGGAGTCCCGGGACATGCCGAGGAAGAGCCAAAGATACCCAAACAGGGAATCTCAGTCACTCTCAGTCCTCATAAAAAGAGCCTGCGTGGAGGGTAGCATCACCGATAGGACAACCGAGGCTCCAATTAGATAGTGGCTCTGAGGGGAACCCTAAGAATAGCACATTGGGCGAGCGCAGACATTTTTATGAGCACACTGCGCTGCTGTGTTTGGAAAGTAAACACTCCTTTGCATTGTGCATTTTTTATTTATTTATTTTCCCTGAGTGGAAAATGGCAGAAGCTATGATGCATTTCATAATGGATAATAAACAGATAACCGTGATGATTTTTGTGAAATGTTGCATTGTTCCATTTCATTATCCTCCACAGTGTGAGTAGTGTTTGCAGTGGTGAGCATCGATCAAGATTAGCGGCGTACCATATGGGTTTGTCAACATCCCAAATACTGCAGAGGGTGCATGCTCTCCAAACAGCCTTCACTTAAACAAGGAGAAATGCTTCAGGAGTGATGCCTATTTTTCATATTATGAAAAAAAAATATGATGCAGCATGATGCTTGGCTAGCAAAAACACTATTTGTTTTACTTAAATGTGGAGTCTGTCAAAGGCTTGATGATCGACTGAGGGCCTGGGTCACCTTCAGATGATACATGGGTTAGGATTTACTTTGCAGGTAGTCTTTTTGCCTTTGTTGAGCAGTCACTTTAGCTGTCAAGCTTCAAATGAACGGCTCTTCTGAACGTGGGACTGCATCAAAGCTCGGGCAGGAGGCGTCAAGATTCTCAAAGTCTATACTTAGATTTTGCAGCAATTAGCCAGGTGTGCGTGCTGTAGGTGTGAAATATGAATTTTTCAGTTCTCTGTAATTTCCTTTCAGGGTTTTTTTTGTGTGTTGAATATTAAACTGCCAAACATTTGCCTTTGTTCCCTCATGGATATAGGATAAAAAACACTAACGAAGCAATAACAAAAGTGTGAAACATCAAAATCTGTATGAGGAGACACAGGTGGATTTTGTGTGTCAACATAGCATCATTAATAATTATTGTTTTGAGGTGATGGTGAGAATAGGTGGAGGCTTATAATCAAAACAGACCTGCTAGTGTAAGCTATGGAAATGACATACAGCTGTTTTTGAATATAACTGTCACTGCACTTTCTTTATTTTACTTACTTAAACTCCATAATTATTGACAAAAATGCTTCCAGAAAATTATTAGAAAATGACGAACCCATAAAACATTTCATTATTAAAGCAGGACGTGCTGTTTTGAAAGCTCTCTCTGTACTGCAGGAAGTAACATCCTGGTAGGAAATTATAAACAATACTTAAATAGAGGATTATAAAAGAGACTATTGTTCATTTCTCACAGGAAACAAAAAACACACAAATAAATCCAAAGCAAGCTGAGAACTCAAAATGTAGACATATATAGAAACTTACACATTCATGCCAGTGAGTTAAGAAAAAGTTATTAATCAGGTCAGCTATGGCAGAGGTGTGTGAGCATCACCAAAGCAGGCACCTGTACATGTTGCAGTTGAACATGGAGTGTGAGGAGGTGATAAGTTTCACCATCTTTATGATTGTTCAGGTCAGGGGTCATTTATGTTGCACAGGTTTGTTCAAGATTTTTATTTGCAACATGCAGATGAAAATTTGACTTAAAAAAGTGTCAAAGTGAAATGACTTCTTCAGGATTTTCTGCTCTAAAGTCTGCAACAGGTAACCTCACAGGCCAGATATTAACCAGATATGAACAGTGGAACTTCACATAGGATTTGAAGAGAATTCAGTTGTTTTCACGCTGTGAAATAGCACATTGGTATTATTGTTCTCAAACAGTTACACTCGATTTGGTGAGTCACTCTCTTTTACCACTGAGAAGGATCTATAGCTTATGTTACCTCTCTAAGCTAAAAATCTATTACAGCCTTGCGGGCCCGAGAGCTAAAGATTTAGTCTTTTTGTCAGGTTGCACAATGTTGGCCCTTTATAGTAGAGGTTTCTGCTTGTCAGCATGTTTGCTGAAGTTCCTCTCATTGGGGATTTCATTGTGCTCAGACTATGCAAATTTCACAGCTAAGGCTAATGCATTTGCACTGCCCAGGATTGAACGACTTGGTAGGCAGGCTACAGCTTGCGACTGCACAAGCTGCACACGCATATGCACGTTTAAGCAGCACACTTATGGCACATTATGATAGGAATCCAGATGCTATGAATAGCATTTTCTGTATCACTCGGTGTTAGAAAATCCCACATGCTCGGTCCTTCTGCAAAGTAATTGCGCTGATGTTTTTCCTATGTGACACTTCTTATCTGAAAAAACTCTTTTGCCTCCAAATCATCCTGTCGGTAAGCACAGGCTCTGGCAGGGAGGCTTTATGTAAACAGAATGATGCACATATTCCTAGATGTCTATAATCATGCCCTAAGCAAGTATCTTCCTTTTTTTCTGTAGATGAAGTGGTTATAGCAGGATTTACTGAGACCACAGGCGCACATTTCCTATTTCAAAATCATTTAGAAGTTTCAAAAACATCACCCGTAACAGTCTGAAACACCTATAATGTTCTCCTCCCCGCTGCAGAAGATGTATATAAATCACATGTTATGCAAACCTGTGAAACTGACGAGGAACGTGATGGTGCTCTCAAGCATGGCGTGCCTTCAAATCAGCTCCACGGTATCCATCTGTTATTCATGCAGAGACATTGAGCGCTCTTTTTTTTTTTCCCCGGCTGAGATAAACAGATGTACGGACACTAAAGGACTGACCTAGCTAGCCGCGGAGCAACAACAAGCAAACAACAGAGTGCTCGTGGTCATCACTAAAGGGGAAAGTTCAGCTAATTACACTGTAGTTGTTCATCTGGCAGATGAACGCGGACAAAACAGCCTATTTAACAACACGTCGAGCCGGTCATGTTGCCTGGTGTGGAATAGCTAATGGATAAACACAGAATCATGGGTTCAAAAAAAAAAAACGAGGCGAAATCTAAAAAATAAAACAATAAAGAAGGCCGCAAAAAACAGAGAGAAAACATCAGACAGTGCAAAGATGGATGGACGAAATGAAATGTGAAAATAGTGTATGGGAAACGAGTGAGTGGTGGCGGAAATTGGGCCAATGTGTGTGGAACAACAGGGAATAAAGGGAGAGAGAAGGTGTGAGAGGAGGAGGGAGGTCAGCAGAGATGTGGAGATGGGCGGAGGAGGAGGGGGGGAGCGATGAGCCCCCAGTGCTCAGCTGTCAGTGCTTCCTCTGCAGGTGGGGCAGGAGGAGTGCCAAGTCCCTCTCTCCCACTCACACAGACACCCATGCATCGCTCTATAATGGATGCTTTACACTGGTGCCAGAGAAAGACTGAGGCAGAGAGAGGGAGACATGGTGAGAAGACGAAAGAGAGACATGGGGGAGGGTGGGTACTAGAAAAAGAAAGGAACTGCTATGAGAAACAGGGCAAAAGGAGCCGAAGAAAAATGCCTCCGAGATTAAGATGCTGGAGTTGAGCAAAGAAATGGACATGCAGACAGACAGACAGACAGACAGAAAACTCCATCAAGTCATTAGACCAATCAAGAGAGGAAACAGACGAGACAGTCTGGGAGCAGTATGATGCAGCTATTGGTTTAATTGATCTCAAGCCTAACAGGATCAAATAATGCCGGGGCACAGTCAGGAGCTGCAGCCACCGTCGTTCTTCCTCCACCACTACTGTCACTGTCCATTAGGAGGTGTATGAACGCGCCCTTGACAATGATTTATCAAGAGTGATTCATAGATGGCATCTACCTGAACTAATGACTTGCCAGCGTCTTCACTGGGGATTGCGGGTCATCAACAGATGACATATTCTGTAGTCACCTCGTTCATCAGCTGCGATTAGATTCCAAAAGCAATCTCAGCGATACATCACCAGATGGGTCTCATTGTATTGTCTTGGAGAATATTGCTTAGACAGCCCATGTGTGCCACATGTCGCTCAAGCTGCCAAAGACCATGCGTACAGTCGTGGATCTTGGGCCACAGGTATGTGCGATGCTCTGAGCTATTACCTCAGCTGATGGAGGCATGGATTTACTAAAGTACTCAATTATCCCCTGCTTCTTTCTCTGACCTGCTGCTCGTCTCTTTAACACCTATAACTCCATGCTTTATAGGCTCAACTACCTGCTGCAAGCGGAGACAGACTGATGCCTGGAGTACTTGAATAAACTGCCTTCACCGTTTTAGGACCATTTGTCAATTCTTCATTCCACTGCTCTCTTCTGGCTAAGGATAGGTAAAGCTGCCTGACTCTGATGGACCGTCCAACTAGATATTATTTTCTAGAGTGTTAACCTCAAAGTGGCTATCTGACCTCCGAGGCTTCATCTTTACCCTGATAGCACCCCTCCCACCTCACATTACTCTGCAGGACTTCCTTTTTTTTCCCTTCACTTCATTTTCATTTTGCAAGCTGAGTAGTGAAGAGAAAAAACTATTTGTTGCCTGAATTAGGCCATTTCTGGTTCCTTTCAACTTCAAAAGAAAGTAATACCTTTTAGTTGGTGGGTAATCCTGCATCTTTGTTTTGCAAAAATAAAGCAATTTTGCCCTGCTATCCAAAGTCAAAGATATCGCCGTTCAAAGAGTGACTGAAAAATGCCACATAGGCCACTTGTTAAAAGCGGCTTCCCTTTTCCACACAATGAAGGCCACAGTATATGGCAGACAACAAAGCAGAGTAGTCAGCGTAAATAAATACAAGCATTCTTGCTCCGCAGAGATGGCATCCCCCTGGTTTAATTATCGCTCTTGTCAATCGAGGTAGAAGAATACGGCACCTGACAAGGCGCGTCCCCATTCTCTCATCTCGTATAGGCCTTTTTCACACCCTGAGATGCACAGACACCCTTCAGCAAACAGCCAAATCAAACCTCGAGATAGAGGCATTCTGTTGCCCCAAACACCCAGGTAACTTTACAGTGTCGAGTTGCTGAATGCCTTTGACACCTCAGAAATGGGGTCTATTCAACTTCGACAATTGTCCCTGGTTTTTCTCAAGCACGAGGCATTTGCACAACAATGGCAGCTGCATCGCGTATGAATAACATCCCAGGGATGTGGTTATGCAGCTATCTTTCCCGGTGACTCCAATTCATATTCCAGCTCTCGCAAGGTGCCTTTATTTGGTGCTTAAACCCGACAGGCGATGGATGCCTGTACCCACAGAAATGAAGTTGACACTGAGCGTGGATGGATTACACCTGCAGATTTGTACGGTGAGCGCGTAGTACAGGGACATTATGGAGTGCAGGCCTGTAGGCCATTCCACAAGGAGAGCCTCCCATGGGTCTCGTCTCAGAAAGGAAACCCACACGTGTTATTTTCAAAGGTCAAAGCCAGACGTAACACTCCAGTTAAAGAAGTGATGTAATGCAACACGCAGACACTTTTCACGCAGCCTGTTGGCCTCCCTCTTCACTTTCTAATTTGATGCAGCGTTTATATTAGCCTCAGATTACGTGTCACATCTCAAGATCCAGCGATGAATGAGAGCACAAGTTTTCAAAGCTCAACACATCCTTGCAATTCCCAGCAGCGGTAGCATAATAGTGTTTGTGTTCTTTACTCTAAGGACAACTACAAGCCTGCATGTACATGGTAAATGATTGTTAGAGCAGAGGTTAGGTGCTCCTGGCAATGCAGGCTTTGAATCCCACAACGGCAGCAAGACTGACAGAAGCAGATTGATTTGAGGTCCAATAAACGTGGCTGTCAGTCTTATTTCCTTCCTCTATACGTCCAGGAGTTAAACACATGCCAGACACACGTTTACACTGATCTGTGCATTGAAATTACAAGAGGGGCCAAGATGAGACAAGGCCTTACGGGGAGGTCTGGTCGCTAACCTTCTTCTGCTGTAGGTAGGTAGCAATACTTCAGGAATCAATGAAATGGACAAGCTGGACATTTAAGACAGTACACCCACTCAAGACAGATGTACTCTAGAAAGTAACTCTAACACCTTACATAGTGGTTAATGCAGTTAGAGCAGTGCAAAACAATTTATCAAAGTTATTATGAAGTGCAACAGTTTCAAATATGAGGGTACTGCTACAATCAGTAAGACAGTTTAGTTTGGGTCAACTCCCTCACGATACTTTATCTCAGAGGACATGGCAGTGTGCATCATTGCAACCATTACATCACACTCACGTCACTCTAAAAGAAGCTTTGGTATCTCACCCAATCCGCAGAAGAAAGTAACACATCAATTCCAATGACTTCCAGTCACATCCTCCTCTGAAACTGCATGAATCATAATTTGTCGTCAGAATATCAACAGCAAGTGGTTCACAGTGAAGAGCAGCCGTTAATAAATTCCTATTAAAGATCTGACTTGAGAAAAAAAATAATTCAGTCTCTTCGATCCTGTTTCTTGACATCTCGTGGTGCGTTCCTTCACTTAATCACTTCCTGTGCAGTACTTCCCACTCGTTGAATTCAACAACTTACCCCTTCCTAAAACCCGAGTACCTGCCCCGCTGCCTGCCTTAATGCTCATGGTTCAAGGGGTTTCACTGTTTGCTAGGGGGTGTCTTGCATTAAAAAGTCTTGGAACTCCTTGCACTGGTGTAATAAAACCCGAGCATTTAACATGCACATTTATGGTCCTCAATAACCCAGAAGTCTTAATAAAAATGAAAGCTGACATTGGCATGAAGGATCCTCCACGCTAGCTGTCTTTAATGTCCAAGACATTCCATTAAAAGGGGAGCACTTCCTTAGAAGCGGAGCTTTTATCCTGATTGCTTACAGGAAGAGAGGAAAAAAAAGAAACCAAACGACCTTCAGCGCCTCCATGACTAGCCCTTCCCTCATGTGTGCTTTGTGAATGGACACGCCTGCGTGCACATATATGCAGAACTGGAATACACTGACACAGACACGTGCAGATGTACAGTATGATTCCTGTAGGTTTGAAATGGAGATAAATATCGGCTCTCTCATACGTAGAGATACAAATACAACATCTGAGTCACTGGCTACTTGGTATTCTGTTCATGTACTGGAAAGCCATCTCACTTTTTAAATCATAATGATTATTAGGAGATAGGGAAAACGCCAAATCTGCATGTTCAATTAGTGCCTGTGAGATGCCAGATAGATAATACATGGGACTGGCTAATGTCCTTGCTTCTGAACTTCTTTAGCCATTTTCCTTTTGAAGCTGGAGAAAAAGAAGATGGGGACAGAGATTTCCCTCTGTGGGAACACAACTGTTGAGCTACATTTAATAAGCTGGTCAAAAACACTCTCCTGCCGAGAGAGACTATGCTTTTAATGACCATTCTGTTTCCAAAGTCTCAGATGTGCAGCTAGATTGCTTGCCACATACCAGACAAGGCAGCCATCTTATTAATAGCAACGCACCACACATGCTGCAGACTAGGGAGCAGAAACCCAGAGAGGGAGGAAGGGAGAGAGACACAGTGAAACATGGAGAAAAAGCGTGTGTCCCTCGCATGCTTTTACTGTCTGTGAAGGCAGGGAGACAGATGGGTGCAGTAAGGAGGAGATTAGATGGAGGAGGCAGGGCAGGGACCAGGGTCTAAAAAATCTAGCCCTCACGAGAGGACGTCCAGGCCAGCCTCCACACAGGCCAGAAGGGGAGTCTCTGTGATGGATGTACCCTGTGACTACAGCCCTCGGCACGCCCACATGGAGACGCCACCAAGGCCAGGCCAGAGGAGCAGGCAATCAAAGAGAAAGGCCGGAGGGCTAGGATGATATAGGAGGATTCAGCTTATTAAATAAGCTTCAGGAGGAGCATGGAGCATCTGAAATAAGTTGTCACTCTGCCACCAACAGGCATAAAAGGAGTCTCTGTTAGATGGAAAGTCTATGCACTGCAGGCAGTGATGACAGACTGTGTACAGTAAGAGTGGGAATACTGTCATTAAATACACCGACACACCAGGGAGCTCCAGAACAGTGTGTCATCGTTGATTTACTTTTTCTTTTTTTACCTGGGCCTCGTTATCTTGCATCTGTGCAGAAGGTGAGGGAAAATGTTTGCATGTGCGCGTGTACATGTAGGCATGTGAATCTTATCCTATGTTTTCATACCATCGCTATTCTACACCCGGATTCAAACCCTCCACTTCCTGTATGACACCGTTACATGTATTTTCAAGATTTATTTGTAACAAAAAAATCAGGAGCAGCCATGATGCATTGTTTACAATCTTGTTTCCTGACTTAATTTCCATTCAGAGTGCAAACGAGAAAACTCAATATAAGACAGTCTTTTTGAGATGCAACAGTCTGCTAACACGGAGAGGAAATCATTACACAAATCCATTACAGGAGGCCACCTGAAACCAGGTGTGCTTATGACACAGTGTATAATTCATTTGATTATAGATTTTCTCGAATTTTCACCACTATGCGGATCCAAACACGTTTCTGCTTTTCTTGTTTACTGCGTTGTCTTGGCAACAAGAGCATCCAAGCGCTTTTCGCTTGAACAGTTAAGACTATAGAGGAGGGGTAGTGTACAGTGGAGGCTGTGAAAGCAGGTGCAAAAAGACATTTCTTCACTTGGATTTCCTGTCACATCCTGCAGCCCACTCCACTCCTAAACTTTATATAATTACAACAATCTGTGCTCTGAGAGAGACTGTGTGAAATCTGATTGCCATTGGTACCATTCGCAGCAAGAGTCCTGGCGTGATAGAAGGCTTCCTGTTTCAATTTCCTAGGATCCCTCAAGTTTTACTGGCTCTTTTTTTTTTTATCCCATCAGTGGGGCATACATTTCCATTCAGGGGAAAAAACAGACCCGGTAATATCCAATTTACTGGGAGGCAGAGGAGATGGTTTCACTGGCAGTATAATAACATGCTACATGGAGCGTAGCATTATAGAGTATGAATAAAAAAGGCATTTATGGTAAAAATTCAATCCAAAAGCAGTCATCATTCATCGGAGGAAATCAAGGCAATTAGTAACACTTTAATGCAAATTGGAGAACGCAAAACACATCACAAATCTCTGGCACTGTAATGGGGCCCAAAGAAGAGCAGCTCAAATGACCTCTTTCAAATGCACATCGGTCTACTAATCAAAAAAATCCACCAACAGAGATTTTACTCTGCCTAGTGACAAGGAAACAAGTGTGTGTTGGTGAGTGCGGTGATTAGGGGGTGTGTCGCTTAATAGCTTCCTGACCACAACACCGAGCCCCCGATCTTCTGCAAGAGTGATTTCTTTAATATACTTTACGTCCGTGTAATGTATAGTAAAAAAAAAACCTGTTATAATTCCAACCGTGTGTGTCCAAAGCAGCATGTTTGTAGCTTGTTAACATGTTCCCCAGCAGGCTATATGAGTGTGGCTAAACATAATGCTCTCTCATTTGGAATATTACCACCACATAATGTGATACAATGTGGGAAACAGAAAAACACTGCCACACAAAACATCTCAATACACTGACAGCCTGTCATGTTCATACCACGGCTGTCAATTAAAGAACACAGCCGGCTTTGAAATGGATAAATGATGGATGAATGTGACTAACTGCAATAATTTCAGGTTAAGGATGATGCAGTGACCATTTGGCTCGGCGGGTATGCTGCTGGAGGTATGACGATGGAGGATAGAGCTCGGAGCAACACTTCATTCGTATGAGCCACGGCGCCTCCTGCAAGAACTTACCTAAAAGCAGCAAGGCTCCATCTTAATTCAGCAATGCATTAGAGGAGCATGAGTATGAGGGATGTTTATTGCATGTCCAAGTCTCGTACGCATGCTGCATTTAGTATCGAAGACATGGCCAGCATGGGCAGTAAATCATCATGAAGTAGCATTAAGGTAGCCAGCAGATAAACAACACTGCTTTAAAAAGGAGGACAGTGTGAGCATCATTTAGCATGACTGTAGCTGCCACTAAAAAGCATCCCCCTGGTAAACTACAACCCTTTTTTATCTTGCTTACAAAGACACATTACAGGTACATGTGTATTTCTGACATAGAGAAGGATACTAAGAAACTAGCAGCGTATGTCAGGACCCACATGTGGCTCAAAATCTGCCGTGGAGTTTCAATTTCTAAAAGGGATTGAAAATCATGGTAATTTAAATGCAAACACCTGCTTCTTAAAACATTCGTTATGCTGTACAGTACAGTGGAATACATTACTCTATAACTCGCTACCTGCATCGCCAGTTTCTAATATCAAGCAGTCTACACATTAGCAGGCATAAGCTCCACAGCTTCACAGCTGCTTCATCCAGCCCAACCCCCCGCCTCCCGCCTCCCGCCTCCCTGATGTGCTGTACCTTCAGAGTGGTGGGAAAGGGTGAGCAGGCTGACGCAGGAAGCGCCGATCCCAGAACCAAACACAGTGATGCGGTTGGAATCTCCTCCGAAGAAACCGATGTTCTCGCTGATCCACCGTAAAGCCTGGATCTGGTCTAGGAGTCCATAGTTTCCTTTAGCTGCCTGGTCACCTGTGCTGAGGAAGCCTGCAATGCACAAAGATAAGAAAATACAATTTCATTCAGTGAAGTCAGTCATATGAATCGCACAGTTACACTGAAAAGAGGATTTGATTAAAAAAAAAAAAAAGAAGGTATTCACAAATGACTAACCCCTCTCTGATTTTGTCAGAGGAACCATCACACCGGGTGACGGCCGCAGTTAAATACTGAATTATTAGATGACATGGCTGTTGGTAAAATAGGAGTGCGTGTGACCACATGTCATCTACACCTTATGGGAAATCAATTGCATGTCTCCCCGGGTAAACACCCATCACCAGATATATTGAGCAGTCCTGATGAAAGCCTCGAGAATCTATGAAAACTCTATGAACACAGAGAGAAAAAGACACGATAATAAGATTTACAATCGTTTTGATGCTGCAAAATCCTCAGTATCTGCTGCAAACTCATTAGTTTCTTCCTCTGACATTTCCCGATCCTCTGTCAAACCCCGTGGTGCCACATACTCTGGGTCTAAATATTCACAACTGACGCTGTTCGTGTACATTTTCCTCCATGTCTGTGTAATCTGCTGTATAAGGTCTGAGGTGGACAGTGAGTCTCTCTCGGGTACATCAGAGCTCATGTTAACACACCACCCTTTCCCAGCTGCTCTCCAGGGCCTAAGCCCTGCTGAATGATGGGTAATCGAGAGTCGCGGGAGAAGATCAAAGGCAAGCAATCCCTGAAGTCCCCACGGTGGACTCGGTGTCCATCAAACCCCTGAACATGCATGCGAGGTGACAGCTTGGAGACGTGTGTGGAAACACACACCCCTCTCTCTTTAGTGGCGACACTGGCAAACATTTCACAAGCAATAAATGTGTTGGTGGTGAATGTTTGCAAGCCTCCAGTGATGGTCCTTCAGCATCCCAGCACTGTTCCTAACATCTATTTCATGGTCTGTGTCTCCATGTAATGATGAACTCTCTGTTTCCAAGTCCTGAGGGGGAGAGGGAGCAGCTTTTATATCAGTTTTTAAAAACAAGAACAAAACAATCAACACAACAACGCTCACTTTAGATAAGCAGAGATCAGAAAGCAGCTTGGGGTCATTAGCTGTTTATGGTATGTACACGCTCGTGCTTTTACAAAAAGCATTCATGTCCGCCAGCACCTATTATCTCTCTTTGTGTGAATCTGGGCACAACCTCCCGCCCCATCCCCAACAGCAGACCCGCCTCACCCCGAGGGCCTGTTGGCAGCAACAAAGAGGGTGGGCAGGGGGAAAGGCCAGGCCATGATCATCGATAGGCGAGAGGCGGTGGCACAGGAAGCAAAGCAGGAGACAAATGGATCAACAGATGGTCTCCTTCAGATGCATCTCTGAGGATGACAGAGCAGCAGGGCACATGCAGAGACAGAGCGTGAAAGAGACAGGCAGAGGAACAGAGACAGACGCAGACAGAGAGAGGAGAAAGGAGGGCTTCGATTGAAGAGCTTCTCCTGTTCCTTCTCTCTCGCGGCTCCTCCTCGCTTTTCGCCATAACTAAAGGACAACAGCTTTTACAACCTTCTCCAGGGTGCGTCGAGGAGAGAGAGGAGACGTGACTCTCCCAGAATAACCCTCATTTGCAAACACTTTACCGTGTGTGTGTGTGTGTGTGTGTGTGTGTGTGTGTGTGTGTGTGTCAGATGGGTTAAGAAATGTCAGGAGACTGGCATGTAAAAGGGATTCTGTACAACTGTTGGCCTAATTGAAAAGATACTGTAAACATTATCCATTTGGCATTGTAACATTAGGCATTACTAAATGACAAAATGTAAATCATTAGAGCTGCATCCTCTGCTGGCACAATAAAATCCTGCTGGAGTCTTTGTGACTTTTTGTCCGTGTTGATTCCCGTGCATCTATAAATGAAACTGGTCATTAAAATGTAGAGGTGGAATCCAATATCTTAGACAACAAGACATGCTGCAGGCGCCATTTAAAAATACATCTAATATAGCTCCTGGTTATGTTTTAATTGGAAAGGTGACAGAAAGTATTTTCTTTGGAAAGCAATTAAGATAGCAAAGTAATTGTTTTTATGCATGGCTATTTCTAATTTTTTTAATACATTTATAGCAGACCTTTGTCTTTCTGCTGGTGCTCCGGAAGTGCTGCATCGTAAATATTTCTCATGTGGATCACCGACGGAGTCTACGTTCAGACTGCAGGGCTTAATGCTCAATTCTGATTTGCTTGCGAGTTCGTTCACATTTCCAATTAAATGTGACTTGTATGTGATCTCTGGTGT
Source organism: Pseudochromis fuscus (assembly GCA_900323345.1). Taxonomy (NCBI): domain Eukaryota; kingdom Metazoa; phylum Chordata; class Actinopteri; family Pseudochromidae; genus Pseudochromis; species Pseudochromis fuscus. Next base: position 16,170 of record OOFC01003568.1, on the reverse strand, counting down.
GAACTTAAATATGACCCAAAAGTGTCCCGCATGCGCAGAAGAGGACATAACGACGTCACACAGCGAGCGCGCTTCAGTGTTTGCGGAAGTAAACATGGATGATAACGGTGCAGCTTACTTTACGATTCTAACGCTGCTTTCCACCCGGAAAAAGAAAGAGAGCGAAGTTTTTGGCCGTGGTGTTTTGTGGGGCAGTGGCGGCAACATCCATCCAGAGAAACGCAGCCAGGAGTGGTGGGATAGTGATGTGAGAGGCTTTAATGATACACAGATTAAAGACGTTTGTCGCGTATTGTGACGTGGAGGTCGGATAAATGCGACCTGGCCGTTCAGACAGAAGTCGCATGGCAAAAGATCAGATAAGTATCTGATTTAGGACCAAACACATATCCAAGTGGCCTGGTTCGCATTTGAAAAAATCTGATCTGTGTTGTTCAGACTGTCATGAAAAGATCAGATACAGGTCAGATTTGGGTCACTTTAGCCTGCAGTGTGAACAAAGCCTTAGTGGAGTTTGTTGGAATAAAATATTAGACTCACTCTGATTACTTAAATAATGGCACATAATGAACCACGTTGTTTCACTTTGTTTCAAAATTTCTCCTTACTCACCAGGGACTGGGCTATAGATTTCCAGATTTAGCAGATGATCCCTGTCTGATCAGCGCTGCGTGGGTTTTGGCTGCACATGAACCGTGATGTGCAGTGCACTCTGTTCGCAGCTCACACCTACACAGGACTTTTTGGATTCTGGGCTGAAACTCGGTGCTTGTGAACCGTTCGGTCAGGCTGGCAACGTGGTCGACAGCACACTCAACCTTCCTCTGAAATTTTTAATCCGCGCGAGGTGCTTTACAATGATCACTTCATTATAAACTGTAATCACATAACATCCATCTTTGTTAGCTGCCTGAATTCAAATCAATATGCAAATTCTCGTTTAAATGATCTGACCAATTAACTTTGGCACAAACAGTCCACACAATTACAGTGCCCCAGTCAAGTTAATTCAACTAACATAAAACAATCATTAAATAGTAAACAGTTCTAGCTGATCTCATACTTCCAAAGTAAAGTGCACACAAATGAATTTGTACTAATTTAATTTTCTCTGTGACATTATCAATTGTGCTTGTTGTGAGTTCTTGAACAAACTGTATCGGGTGTTTTTTATTCCAGGCGCAATAAGTGAGGCAAAGCCCGCGACTTTACACCTACAGGTAGGACACAGATGTAATACGGTTTGCCTAACGCTCAGAGAAAAGCAAGACATTGTTTTGTGTATCAAGCTCAGGAGGTTCAGCGAGAAGTGTTTGCTTTGAAGGAGGGAAATAGGCACATCAAGAGAGGGGAAAATGCCCTGAAGCTGAACCACACCGGAGAAAAGAAGTAATGTAACTGATCTTTATTTAAATAAACCTTCGTGAATCATGTATGCCAAATCCAAAATGTATTAAGTAACATCTGTACTGTAAACTGGTTATACAAGCATCACTTGGTAAAGGTCGCGTCAAACAATAACTTCTCGGTAATTGAAACAAAGATTTCCAAATATGGCATACACCAGGTCTGCACATGTCAGCTGGATTGGATATTAAATTTACATGAGATTCTTATACAACCCAAACAAACTGTATGAGTTAATAACAGTGATTCAGTCCTCTGTGTCTGCGTGTTAGCACTGTAATTTGTACTGACTGATTACATGATGCGTTTTTGTATCGTGTCTCAAAACTCTTCTTCCTTGACAGTGATGTGCTGCACTCCTGCTGTACAGAGAGCTGGCATTTTCTCCTCGTGGCAGCGCGGACACGGAGATTCGGTCCTGATCTCAGCCGGAGTGGCAGCGGCGATTGTTGTCTGGTCACAGCCGGGTCAGGTCGCACCTGTCTCCTTGCATCGTCCTTGGTTGGACAAAACGCTGTGTGTATGTCGCACGGCTCCCCCTGCGAGGAACATTGCTTCTCTTGTCACCTTAATATGACCAGAGGGTCGGTTAATGTATACAGCCTGACAGCGTCCCCGGCTCTGCTGCCGGAAGCAATACGTGACCAGCACGCACTGATATTCACAGACCAGGTGACAACCCATCAAACCCAGCACCTCTCCATCGCCACAAATCATCACAGAGAGAGTTTAAAACAAGCAAACAAACAAAAAGATGCACTGAGCGTGATGTCACATAATGCATTTTTTTGGGGCTTTTTCATGTTTTATCAATACGTCTGCGCTACTGTCTCAGTCTAAACGGAGCGTCGGCATTTCCCCCTGAGCCGAGGCAGTGATTTCCTTTAACCATGCCTCTCAGCATTGATATTGCTTTATTGATTATGATTTAAATGTCTGTTTCCTATACGGCGGGCTATAACTCACGGTGTAGCAGAAAGAGGTGATGATAATGATCGCTCTGACCCCAGACATCTCTCTTAGCCTGGTCTCCCAGATAATGGAATGTGTGTAAACTAATGGCGGAGGGTGAGGAGGGGGCGAGGAAGGGTGAGAGGGAGGGCAAAAGCTTGTTATTGAGCTGAAGAGTGAGCTTGCATAGGGACAGATGGAGGGAGCAGATAGGAAAGGGAAGGAGAAGTAGGAGGAGGAGGAGGAGGAGGAGGATGGGAATAACAACAGTGACGTAACAGAGCAGAAGTTTGTTGGCTTTCTGTTGAATTCATTCTTGCTTTTACTTCGCCTTTCCCCCGTTTCTTTCTCCCTCTCATCCTCTCCCTCTTTGGGGTGCCAGTTAACAAGGCTGTCTGTGTCCAAACTCTCCTTTGGTACCACTCCTCCCACCCCGGTCTCCCTCTTGCCCTCTCCCTCTATCTCTTCTCCCCCCCTCCTCTTTTCTGGGGAAATAAAGGCCCACACAGTCACAGCCTTGACAGCCCCTACTAAGAACCCCCCCCCCCCCC
>OOFC01003564.1:7110-19442 GCA_900323345.1 Pseudochromis fuscus | reverse complement strand
CAAGGATCAATAAAGTATTCTGAACATAAAGGACACAGAGTTGGTAGGGTACCGTATTTTCCGCACTATAAGGTGCACCTAAAAGCCTTTCATTTTCTCCAAAACTGACAGTGCACCTTATAATCCAATGCACCTTATAAATGGATCAATATTGGTTAATTATGACTACCATAGTCAGGGGGCGTATATTGTGATTGCACTAACGTTTGATTTACTGTCGCAGCATCAGACTGTTTCTTTGACGTGTTTACTGAATCAGGGAAAAGTTCCCTCCACGTTTGTGATGCACTAACTACGTGATAAAAAGTTGCACTACCTGTTGTACCTTGCTGTTGGTAAAAGATAAAACTACGTCACTGACGTTACCTCGGGGAAAAAAATAAAACAGCTGTTCATGTAGCTTTGAACTGTGACAAATGGAGTTGGAAATACATTGTTTTCAGTGAAGGCGGCGCAAATACCAGTAAGAGCTACCAGTATGTACGGTACTGTATTGTGAATGCGCTAGCTTGTTTTGGGAGTGAACGGAGTTGTCAGAACGTTGGTTTGTTTTCTATGAATAAAGTTTGACTGACTGACTTATCTGAATGTTTTCCCTTTAGTGCAGCTTCATCTAGATGAGGCATGGGCAATCCTGGTCCTCGAGGGCCGCTATCCTGCATGTTTTAGATATTTCCCTCTTCCAACACACCTGATTCAAATGACCAGCTCATCATCAAGCTCTGCAGAAACCTGATAACGATGCTGCTCATTTGAATCAGGTGTTGTGTTGGAAGAGGGACACATCTAAAACATCCAGGATAGGGGCCCTCGAGGACCACGGTTAGCTACCCCTGCTATAGACTGTATATAGAATGGACGACCCTAACATGACATCATCACCCATTGTTTTGTGCACTCGCATTTTGAAGCCAGGAGATCGGCATTTGAACATGGCCATGTTGGTTGTTTGGATCCAGAAGTGACCATATTTGGATATTAAGGGAGGAGTAAGGAGGCGACCCCAGACCTGTCAATCAAACTAACCACGCCCCTAAATATTGCTCTTTTTGAAATATATATAGGGGATAGTGGCCCTCGAGGACCAGGATCGCCCACTCCTGATCTAGATGGATGGATAACGCAACCCCAGCCACCACAGTAGTTTCTATTCTATGCGCCTTATAATGCGGCGCACCTTATATATGAAAACAGTTTGAAAATAGGCCATTCATTGAAGGTGCGCCTTATAATCCGATGCGCCTTATGGTGCAGAAAATATGGTACATTTTTTGCCAGTTTCCAATGTGGTTCATTGAAAAGCTAAAATGCAGAGCTACCTAACTTCCACTCAAGGATCAATGAAGTATTTTGAACATAAAGGACGCAGAGTTGGTTGGGTAATTAAAAAGGTAATAGGCTCTAATAAAATGTCACCATCCTCATCAAATACTGATCATAACTACGCTGACCAGTAATCTAACTTCCAAAATTTCACTGAGATCAGATTTATTTTCTGATGCGTCCTGCTCCCAGGAACATATCATCCTCAGCAGAGTTGAAATAGAAGAATTAGAAATAAGATGGTAAACTACCTTGGTGATTTTCACTACTTGGCTCAGCTGTCTCGTCATAAAGCCTGAGTGGAACTACTCTTTATATGAAGGTCTGTATCCTGGCAACCATAGAAATGGCCTGGAAATGTGATTGGAAGTTATCCCTGGCCTGGAGCTAAACCCTCTCCTGGGGTGATTTCTAAGACACAAATATGTCACATTTCAAACCACTTGTGCAGTCAAACACGTCCATTGTTGCAGCAGTAAAGCTCTGGATCTGGATGTCCTTTAAACATTTCATTATAGCCACAATTTGCATTGCAGGTAATGACTTCTCGGAGCCCCTCCACGTTATAGCTTCTTGTGTTTTTTTCATCCGGGGCAAAAAAAGTGTCAAGTGCCTTTGATAGCTGCCAATCACAGCTGTGTGTCTCTTTCATGTGCGATTTAATGTGTGTTTTGCACAGCCATCAGAGGAGAGGAGCAAGAGGCTGCGCTCCCCAAACAAACCTCTCTGACATGTGGCAAGATTTTTGTCGAGCTTCTCCTCGAAGGCAGCAATGCTACCAATTACCTTCGTGGAGCCGGCCAGCCGTCTCGTCGGTTTGACAGATGACTTTGACCTCAGCAAACATAGGGACTCTCTCGTGGTTGACACATGCGGCTGCCGTTGATGGGATGCAGTATGGAGGATGTGAAGCTCATACTGCATCCAGTACAGTACAACCCTCGGGCAGGCAAGAACTGGTAAGTTACCTTGGTGGCATGGCTCTGTACGGCCACCTTTATGTAGTCTGTTCACAACACACACACACACACACACATACATACCCAATGACATTTCCCCCTTAATGATAGGGTTCATAACCTGCTTCCTGCTGGGAGAGCTCATACCCTCACTGAGCTGTGAGCCATGACTGCAGCCTCCTGTGCTAAGAGGCAGAGAGTGAGACTCGAGGTTGCCTGGTAGGTGATATCAATGTAACAACAACATCCATTCATACAATACCCCTTTACCAAAACAAACACTGCACATCGCTTCCCATAAAACTGGAATAAAAAACAAATTACAGGAATAAAATGCAGCAAGAATCAGTATCAACAAAGCTAACAATAGCAGGACATTTTCTTTTTTCTGCTGAACAATATAGATGACTGATTGTTTGGCTCTGTAACCCTCCAGGCTCCTTTGTGTTTATTGATGAGGTAGATAGGACTCCAGTGCTGTTGTTTGTAGGGGTGGAGAGTGAATATGAAAAGCAGTATTATTTTAAATATTCTAACACTGACGTGCAGTAACCTCTAAACAAACCTAAATGTGCTTGATAATGTTCCCTTCACATTGTTATTAACATTGCCTCTGATGCTCCCATGTTGCATGATGCTAAAACACCCTTGTGTTAATCAGAGTAAGGCTCTCAGGTCTCACATTCCCCACGCAAACGACTTCATCCTTTGTTTTCCGTGCTGCTGTTATTATCGTAATCAAGCCTCTTGTAGTGCTGGAATTTCCTCCTCTTTGGCTGACCCACCAGGCAGAGAGTGATGAAAATGCACCTCATGAGTGTGAGCTTATTATTCTCGGCTTTACCCTCACTGTGAATACAAATACCAAGTGAACCTTCCTGGGTAGTGCACATCACGCCTGATAAATACCGAAATGAATTACAGCAGATTTTCTGGGTTACAGAGTTTTTAGGTTTTTATCTTTGAATGTGAAGATTACAGTTTAATTTGTTCTGCTTTGTTTCTTGTTTTCATTTTCAGAATCTGCATCTTAATGTCAGTGCTGGCACAGGTTAAGCAGTAAACACAACCTTTTCAAACCCAGGATACTTAAACAATTTAATTCACACTAATAATGTCTGTAACGATGCAGCATGTTCTTCAGACTGTGTCCTTTAAAACCTTGAATGACTGCCTGTCACAGAGGAAATGCTAGAGTAGCGAATACTGCATTATACTGTGAAATGTAGTGTTTCTGATCATTCTTCACAAATATTTTACACTGAGTGTTTCTTCACTGCTTCCTCTCACAATCTCTCAGCTCATAATTTTCTTTCAACACGTATTTTAGCGATGACTTGCAGTTATTGACTTTTTTTTTCCTCCAGGTAAAGCCTGATTGTCAGACTAATTTTCTCCATCATACCAGCCTTGGATTAGTATTATGCTTCAAGGTTAGCGTTTGAAAAGGCCTCTGCACTTGCCTGGCAACAACTTGAGTGCAGAAGCTTATCTGCAAGGTGAGCAGCAAAAGGCACAATCTACCTCATCTCCTAATGAGGAAACAATGAAGTGGACCCTGAATATTTAATCCTGTGATTTTAAAAGAGTTTTAGGCTGCTTCTTCTTTTTTTTTTTTTTTACCACCTGGAGAAACAAGCTGTGAACTAAACACCAAACTGTTACATGCCTTCTGTGCTGGTATGGTCACAGAACTACTGTCAGCTTTCCTGAGGAAAATATCAGTTTCCTGCTAAATGCTCCATTACATTTGCCAGATAACTTTATCAGTGTGTTTGTTGCTGAGCAGGAAGTGTAGACGTAAATTTGTAGAGCTTTGGTAGTGAGAGTGAATAAAAACAGAAAAACAGTCAAATCAAAACAATAATCTAGAGGAAGCTGTAAAAGCTTCACAGAGCCGAGGGGAGCTGAAGAGTCAAGTGATAATTATCTGGGTTTGTCACTTCGCACTTTCACAGTACACATCCTCTACTAATTTACTCCTGTGTTATTAAAATTATTGGTTATATTAAAGAAGGGGATTTTAATAAATGACGTGTGATATAAAGACACAGAATTAGAGCCATAGGAAAGGTCAGAGTTCACCCCTACATGCTGGAGAGGTGACCCAGCCAGCTGTTGTCCCTAAATGTCACACTCCCGGCATCTGGAAGCTGCAAATTTATGCAAATGAGCTGCAATTAGTACGTGGATGCTCATTTGGCCCCATGCACTCCCCAGACACGAGGAGAGATGAAGGAGGGGCGAGCAGAGGAGTTTCCAGGAGAGGGTAAAATTTCATGAATACTGATGTGTCATGTAACATGCTGGCTGACCTCCCCGCAGTAGGAATCCTGCAGAACCATGTACTGTACCAGAGGAGTCAATTCTCTCTCTTGGCAGCGCTGTTAGTGACAGCACCTCAGCCGCCTGTGGAATCATTAGCAGAGGAAGCTCAGCATACTGACACTCTATCTGAACAAATGACCTCTCTGAAGAGACAGGTAAGGCAAAGCCTGCAACTCTGTGGAGAGAGATGAAACTGACGTCCCCCTGACGTTGATTAAGTCACTGGAGGCAGCCACATCCCAGCTGATTATCAACCCTAAAATTCATATCTTCTATTTATAATCTTCAGCCTTGTTTTCAGTTTTCCTGAACCTCCACCTAACCTGCTGAAGTGGGAAATGAACAGCAATCTAATATCGCCCTCTGAAAGTGATCAATTGCCATCCTACTTCCATTTCACAATGAAGATGACAGGGACACGCATTTGGAGCAACACCTTGGTCCCCAGATCTCCAGACAGATGGCATGTGCCAGTTAGAGCATGCTCTCAGCTGTCTGCAGCAGCCCGGCACAGAGAGGCTGTCGCTCAATAATCTGCCCGTCTCCTGCACTCCATCGGCCATCAAAATTATATGACCAATATGCTCTGTTTCAGCGAGAGCTCAGGAGAATGTGCCATTATGGCCGATTTGCATCATGTGCTCCAATCCAGTGAAACAGAAAGTGTGAAGAGCTGAGGAAGATTTAGACAATAACCTTGGAAAACATTTGTAGAGAAACAATTTGTTGAGGGTACACTTTCTTATATATATGTAGTTAATTTCAATAATTCTGTCGTCACTTTTGCTAATGGCCAAAAGTCAGATGATGCAGTAAGAACAGCAGCGTGAACTCTCTGGAAATAAGCTTTAGTTTGAAAACAACTGCAAGCAGATGACAGTCATTACAAAGACTCACATGCATTTATAATTAATATGAAAATTGGCATTGTGGCGCAGCACAATCTTCTGTGCTTTCAAGAGCATCGCACTTGGAACAATTAATTACTCAGACAGCCTCACGAAAGTTGCTGTTAATTTGTTTGTTAAGGGGAAATTGTAGATGCACGAGGAGGAGAGACAGAATGCAAATCGATTTTGGAGTACTGCCTTTACTGCTCGTTACCCTTTCTTGTAAGCTTTTCCTGTAAGTCTCTGAAGACTCTAAAATAGGCTGATTATTTTAGACAGTGGAAGTACCGTGGCCAGGAGGGATCCAAACCAACACAGTCTGTGCAGAGGCTGTCACATAATGAGGATGTAAATCCAGGGATGCAGCCAGAGGAGCAGAGTTCAGCTGTAATGTGTCCCCAAGATCTGGCAGACACATAAACACATTGCATATTTATTTATGATTTGCACATTGATAAATGCGTTTAGTCCACTGCCTTTGGAGATTTTTCTGTGAAAGCTGCAAAGAAACAGCACTTTGAATGCACCTTCACTTGACACTGTCTGGAATTTATGCAAAAAAAGAAAAATCAGTAAATGACTCAGAGCGTTAATTTATCTCAGGTGCTATTCAGCATGAGCAGCATTTAAATTTTTCAGTTTTGAGTTCAAGCTTAACCTAGACGAGCTTATACTTACTTGTTAGTGGAAGAATTACAAACTAATCTTTGTCTGGCACAATTTTACACATGGCTTGACAGAATTAAGGAGAATAGAGGCTTCTGTCAGAGAGGATAATTAGGAGTAAGGTAAACAGAAGACATCCATAGTGAATAATGCGAAACAACTGCAAAGTAATTAAACCTTAAACATAAAACTATTGCCATATTGAATGAAATAACCAGTCAGATGGTTAGATGGTGAGTTGTAATTGATTTTTAAAATCAGATCTGTAAGTAAAACACTCCTCCCTCACTCCGCAAAAACATAATGAGATTTTTTTGTTTTTTGGAATATAGAGTCTGTCTAATTTGTTGTGGCATGTTTGTTCTTCTCAAAGCTAATCGCTGCCTACATACACAGCTGTGTAAACAAATAAGACAGCGATAAAGAAGAAAATGTGGGGCTAACGTGTCCTTTGACTCACACACTCTGCCCTCGTGTCCTCCAATTTAGCGGCTTAATGGTGCAACAACATAAAGGAGACTTTACTGTTTGGTTACAATATGCAAATTTGCTTTTGATTTCCCAGCCCCACATCACACAGCAGAGTATGTCTTTAGTTCCATGACATAGATGAACCCATCGGTGCACAGTGAACTGCTCTGATGGTGATGCATCACGTCGGTCAAAGGAGTGCAGCTTTAACAAACCTGTTTGCCAGAATCATTGTGTAAACACGACTTTAATAGCTTGTGTTTACTTAGCTGATGCAAATGACTCTGGAGCCAGTTGGGATCATTTAAAAACAACTCAATTAGTGGGACGCGGGTGCCCCCCAGCAAACACAAAGCCCTGTCATCTCAAAATGACCAGTTCAAAGAACCACTGCCAGCACGCGCCGCCATGGGAAAGACTGGTGCAATAGTGGAAATAAACAAAGCCCGCACAGACAATGAAGCCACCTGTCTCCTCTGCTCCTCGAGCCGCTCGATGGCGTGGACCTCAGATGAAAGACCTCGGCTTCTGGCAACATTTTGGGCAAACTATAACTCTGGCAGTCCTCCAGTGCTGGGATATGGAAAAATCCATTGAGATGAGAAAAAAATGATCCAAGTGTTTTCTGTTCAGTTTTAATAGACTGAAACATTTTCCTGCATATTTTGATTAATCCTAAGATTCAGCTTTAAAACACACACTTGAGAATCTCTCTGTATTTTGCAATTCATACGAATAGACAAAACTAATATGACGTCATGGTTGGGATTCACATTTTGAAGCCAGGAGTTGGGTATTTGAACATCTCCATGTTGATTTTTTTAGAACCAGAAGTGACCACACTAGTGAGGTGAGCCTGACTCTTGAACCCGAGGACGCTTCCCAATGTGTATGAGACTCCAGTTCAGTCAATTAAACTAACCATACCCCTGAATCTTCCTCTTTTTGAAGCCTAATATATACTTAATGATGTTTTTTAGATGGCCCACTAGATCACTGAGAATTGGTTTAAGCTAATGACCTCACATTGACTCGGGGGACAAAATTACTGGCTGAGAGTTTCATGATTTAAAGTGACAATGTTTGAATTAAATTGAAGCCAGAGTTTTTTGGAGCCAGCCTGTAGTGGCCATCAGGGGTACTGCACTTTGTTGATATGTGGTCTATCCAGTCTATGTGTACCAGAGTTTTAAGTGGTGTGTTTGGGTTAGCGATGATGGGTTTGTCAGAGATAAAAAGGGAGTCACGAAGCATGTGTTGTAAGCCTGTGTTGACATGTAATTATTCTCAGTGTGGACAAGGGAGACAGACGTTCCCCAATCAAAGTTTTTATAAAAAGAATTAATGCAAAGTTAAATTTTTAAATCAAACAAAAATACTCTGTTGCTTATTGCAGTACGTTCAGATGTTCTGCTGCTTCTTGAAGACTCACTTGGTCTGGTGTGACCAGGAGCTCATGATGCCTAACAGTAGCTAATGTTAGAGGACTTTACACAGATATTTCTGTTCAGTCAGCACATCAGAATTATTCACCGACTTTTATATTTGTGTTTCTCTCACACTATATCTCAGCTTTTACTATTATCCATTATCCTCTAATTACCACTTGTAACCATAATGACTGCTCTCCAGCCAAGGTTACACAATCATCCATCTTGCTCTAAATGGTACGTTGGATCCATCTCAGAAAGACGGCCTCACAAATTCCTCATTATTCACCGTGCCAGTCATTAATCATTTTGTTTTCTTTCATTACATCCCGGTGAATTTTTGGCTAATGCACGCTGTTTAGTCTTTTTTTTCTTCTTGCAGTAGTCTTTCAAGAATGACATCACAGTATAATAAATGTCCCCGAGGCACTGGGGAGTTTTCCTGGCATGACTCTATCACACAAAGAGCGGCTGTGTTGCTATTGTGACTGGTTATTACTCACTCTCAGCATGGCGACCAACCTTTTCCCAACATCCTCTCTGTTTGTCCAGACAGGTCAGGCCACAAAGGAAACAGGACTCCAATTCTTAACCATCTACTGCAGCGTTCACATGCAGTTTAAAGTTGTTTAATGAACTAATTCACTCCTGATTACTTCTTAGGAAAAAAATAGGGTTGGCGTCCATGATTCCCCCAAATTGGGGTATTCGTTGTTTTTTTTTTTATCTAGTCAAGTATTTTTGCTTGGTACAAGACAAGAATTTATCTCTATTTGTTAGCACTAATCTATAGAGCTTTTATTACTGGTGTACAGGAGTAATTTTCACTGGACTCCAGCCAAAGGGTCATAAATTAATGTATATATTTTACAGTAACAAATACGAAGAATCAAGGATTTTATTGTGCGCTGAAACTGTGCTTGTTGTTTTGTCTATCATTGTAGGAACAGTTGGACATCTTCATTATCCAACTGTGTCTGAGAAATTACATTTATATAACAGACTGTATATGGAAATATTATTTATTCATTAATTTTTCTTTATTTGAAACTTATTTGTCTTGTCTTGTCACCAGCTGTTCAGTGGTTAAATAATGTCCAGCTGTTAATGACTGTTATACATCTTGTATTGCTTACAATATATTTACATTTAGATAATACATAACCAGTCTTTCATGATCTCAATTATGTGTGGGTGCATACTTTATGCATTATTATGTTGCTCCAGGATGGGGGTGTACGAGGCTGGGATTGGAAAAATCTGAGTATACCCACTACAATAAATAAACTAGACTACACCACTGGTTAGACCCGCCTCCTCACTCCTCCCTGCATATCCAAATATGGTCAATTCTGACTCCAAACAACCAACATGGTGTTCGAATGCCAATCTCCTGCCTTCAAGTCCACTTATACACAACTAAATTGTTTTCCTAATTAATTAAAGACAACAATCTTTACAGCCGTAACCAGGCACTGTGAGTGTGTAGCCCTGTGGCCGTCCTGCATTTCCTTTGTAACATACATGCTGCTGCAAATTGGCACTAATGTAATTTCTGTGAGTGTGCACTACAGTACACATTAATTGAATCAACCTAACAAAAACCCAGAGTTAAAAAAAAGAATATAAAACACAACAGAAGGCACCGTGTGCAGTCAGGTCACTGTGCTGAAAGCTTCCTTGGTCTCTTTGTGAAGAACATTTTTTTAAATGTATCATGTGGTCTCTAATGGTGTTCTCAGTCTTTTGTTAGCACCTCCGAGGACAACATTATTAAAAATTAAAAATCTCCTTTTGTAAATCTAAATGTCTGTATGGTGATAACAAGAAAACAACCACCTCGACATGCGGCTGTCAAACAAGGATTTTCACTTCTGATTTGACCTGTTAATGTGTTCATGCAAATTAGCATCTATGATAGATGTGTGAAGAGGGTAAACAGATGAGAAGCACATTATTTCTATGAAAACACAGCTTGTAATAACAATGCTTTATATGGCTCGTACCAACAAACATCAACAGCTACAGTGGGGTATTAACTCCATGTGCAGCTCTTATAATTCAACTAATCTCATCAATTCATCATCAACCTAAGGAAACACAACCTACACAGTGGCTGAAGCTGGCAGAGCTACCTGTAGGCGAGCACTGACAGTTGATTATAATTGGGTTTCCTCTGCTATGTCCAGGCTTTCACATCTCATAAAGAGAAAGGGCCAAGGAGACAGTTAATGCTGGATGACTGCTGTTTCACTGTAAGAGCAGTCGGCCTGTAGTATAGACTTACCTACAAGAAGAAGGGTCCACATGAAACTAAGATTTACTCAGTGGTATTAATTTAGGGTTTCAGGGGTTGTACAGTCTGTACCGGCAGCATATCACAGGGACACAGGTGTCACTCACACATTCTGCTAACAGGGAAAAGCTATAGGAAACTGTCTAAATTTAAAATACATTTCTTTGAAAAATAACCCCACCTTAAACTACAGTAAAAAAAACCACCATTACTTAACAATGCCTATACAAGGTCTTCAGATGACACTTCACATCTTACTTACTTCCAGAGGCTGCTCCAGAGTATGGGGGTGAGGTATGTTGAGGTGGACGTGCTGCAAGGAAAGTCTCATTTTAAGGGACCAAAAACTTTAGCTAACCTCACAATAAGATCCAGCAAGAAATAAACAATACCAGGAAAAAACAAGAAAGAAAAGACAAGAAAGATCATCTCCTGTGAAGTCAAAATTAAGCCATACATCTAAGAAAGACCAGCACTGGTGTATTTATCCATCTACACTGTGACTCACATAAAGACTGTTCAGTCACACATGAGGATATTGCTCTTTTGCAGCTACAGCAGCAGCAGCATCTGCACAGATGTACTCCTGTCTTGTTAAATGACTCTTGGTACAACATAAAAGTGTCGGCTATTCTCAGGAATGACTGAGCTTGACAGGACCCTAAGGAGGGTTTACCATGTCCTAATTTGATTACTGTGCTGCAAGAACATGAAAGCAACCTCTGGGAAAACAGCACATGGTGGCTGAAGAACCCAGACGTCTACCAGTGTGGTCGGGGTGTACCATATGTAGCACACAGTGTTGAATGAATTGATTTGTTTTCAAGTTTTATTTCAAACTCTGGATCAGGCAGCTAAAGGTTTTAAGATTTTAGTTTATCCTCAAGTCAGAACAGGATGTCATCAGTCAATCTGAATTTAAAAATGTGGTCACAATTTTGAAAAATAGGAAGAGACATGCAGGATGTGAGTGTACCATACCAGAGTCATGAGGTCGACATTCTCCTACATATGCTGGTACAAAATAAACTTTTTTTCTTTGTTGTAAGTTTGCAATATGTACATTATTTCAGTAGTTCTGAAGTAGCTGTGTGTTGAAAATCAATATTTGGCTTACAGAAACACATCAATGTCTCTGAGGACAAACAAGCTACTAAAATAAATTATGTGCAAAATGAAACATAACTGAAAGTAACTGTTTAAGGATCACTGGCAGGAAACTGCACAGTACAGATTCCTACAACTACTACAACTAAATACAATCGTCGCAGCCTTCACTGTGGCACCACGAGCAGCCTTTCAATGGACGATCACACTGAGACTGTAAAAACTCTGTAACAATGGTTCTTCTGGGCTGCAGTGAAAACTGTTTACGGTCTGAAGCCCTACAAAAACTACGCAGTGAAGTTTATATGCAAAAACAAATGATCAACTTTCCTGCTGCTATTTGTTTCAAGTCCTAGTTTAGTACTAAAGTGGGCAGATGGTCTAAAACAACAAATATTAATTGTAGATTTTATTACAAATTGTGATTCTGTTGTTGGGTTTTGTTCACCACACCCTTTTCTTCACATTATCACCTCTGGATTTTAGGCGAACACAGTGATGTTATCCATGTCTGGACTCTGTGGGCAGGGCCACAAGTGGGACTTCTGTGTCCCCTGAAAGAATATTGCTTTAGGCACCTTTTGTTAATTATTAATCCTAATGCACTTTTTGAGCTCCCTCTCCAGCTGTTAGCTCCTGGAATCATTACAAATTGTCCCACCACTTTTTTTTGCAGAGGGAGTTGATTAATGAGGGAGCAGGCATTATACATTTTGATAGTCTGAACTGGTGCAGAGCAGATTATCCCTGCAGCTTAGGTTACCATGGTGACACCTCTAATAAAAGTGAGCCAAAACACCTCGATGAAATCCAAAGCTAGCTCTCTAATAACCAATAAATCAATCACAGGTGTAACATAAAT